>JAXIVJ010010326.1:0-47632 GCA_036785665.1 Chirona hameri
ACCATTGTCGCGATCATCCGAGATATAATATTCAACACTTACTCATCGACTGCCCTATACACAACGCCAAACGCCAAAACATAGTAGACTACATAAATCGCAAACAACTTTCAGTTTAAAGGCGGCCGCACACTAGGTCATTCGGGCGCGCGGAGGTCGCGATATCGCTACGACTTTCCGCGCATCTTTAGCGACTTTCCGCCTTCGCGTCAGCCGAAACGTCAAAAATCGCGGACGAATGTCGTCGGCCGGCCATCTGCGGACCGGCGGAGAAAAGCTGATTCGAACAAGCTTTTTTTCCGCGACTGAACGCCGCGGAGCCGCGTACAACAAAATTGATCAGGCTAACAGTCCTGCCGCACGAGTTGGATCAAATTACAACAATAATGGGATAAGTTGAGCAATACGTAACATTTTATTTCGTGTCATTTTTAAAGTATAAACGTGGGTTTGGAAAATAACGTTTTTTTTTTAATTAGGAAAGGTTAATTTTCGCACCCTTCCAGTCTTTTGGGGGACTCTGGCTCGACTGGCTCACTGGATCCACCAATGATTATTGAAGCCGTAGTTCCTATTCAATCAAATCATGACATTTGGAAAAGTATTGCGTAAAAACAACATGACATTGGACTTAGTTATGAAAAAGGTGCAAGTACAAGTACGTTGTAGCAATACAAAATAAAATGTTTGCACCTATGGTATGGCGTGAGTTGTAAGGCAAACAAAAACGGTTAACTCGGCATTGGCTGGGGTTTCCAGATACCTTCCATTGGCTGAGGGGGGGGGGGGGGGGGGGGGGGTGGGGGGGGGGGGGGGGGTCGCCCCCTGGTTATCTTCCGAACCAATCATCGCAGTGAGACGCATAAGTCGGCATTCGAAAGCGCTCAATGAGACAAATATAAAGCATACTCTAAAGTTGCAAATTGAGGTCACATGTCAGGTCACGGTCAGGTCAAAGGTCAAAATCAAGGTATTTTAGTGTATGGACCATACTTTCCATCCAAAGCCTTCTATTGAAACCATGATCACCCAGAATGCTCTTAAAGATATAATACACATCCTGCATGAGCTAAAGTGAGATTGTTGGGAAAATAAAGGTCAAGGTCAGGTCACAAAAGGTAACTATGCGCAAAATATATACGAGTCATGTAACATATGTTTTATGAGTTATGTTACATGTATAATTCGATAGTGATAGTAATTTTATCATCGGACCTCATTTAAGTAAGGCTAATATAAAAGAAGACATAAAAGAAAAGTGCAACAAAGAGCCTCTTGGGCCCATCCGAGGTTGCACCCCACCCCACCCACACCCACACCCACCCCCACCCCCCCCCCCTCCACCAGTCTCGCCCCTTCAAATCACCTTACTCTACCTGCATAAAAGAAGGCTAATCCCACGAGTATTTATGAACTAATCCCTTCTCTGTAAAGTATTTATCTAATCTAATTTTGAAGGAAGCAAGTGTCACTGCATCAGCGACATCCCCTGGTAGCATATTCCAATGTCCTACAACCCTTCTACTGAAAAATGACTGTCGTAGCCTAGTCCTACTTTGTTTCATAATGAGTTTATGCTGATGACCTCTACCTCGATTTTCCCTATTGAACTCAAACATACCCTTTAAATATCCAGAATGCTGACTATTTACAAATTTGAAGACTTCAATTAGATCTCCTCTTAGCCTTCTATATCTAAGTGAAAACATACCCAATTTCTTTAATCTATCTTCATAAGGTAAACTACCAAGACAATTAACCATTTTTGTTGCCCTTTTTTGAACTCTTTCTAACAACCAGCAATCTTTCCTCATATGTTGGAGACCAGGCTTGTACACAATACTCCAAATGTGGTCTAACGTATGCACAATACAGTTTTGTTATTACCTTTTCACTCTTGTAGGAAACATTTCTGTTAATGGCCCCTAGCATTCTAAGTGCCTTTTTCCTAGCTTCTACAACCTGGTCTGACGCTGATAGTCTATTGTTTACCACGACACCTAAATCTCTTTCCTTTTCAAAAGAAAAGAGAAGAAGACTTTGAAGACTTCAATTAGATCTCCTCTTAGCCTTCTATATCTAAGTGAAAACATACCCAATTTCTTTAATCTATCTTCATAAGGTAAACTACCAAGACAATTAACCATTTTTGTTGCCCTTTTTTGAACTCTTTCTAACAACCAGCAATCTTTCTCATATGTTGGAGACCAGGCTTGTACACAATACTCCAAATGTGGTCTAACGTATGCACAATACAGTTTTGTTACTACCTTTTCACTCTTGTAGGAAACATTTCTGTTAATGGCCCCTAGCATTCTAAGTGCCTTTTTCCTAGCTTCTACAACCTGGTCTGACGCTGATAGTCTATTGTTTACCACGACACCTAAATCTCTTTCCCTTTTCAATCTGCTCCATTTTCTGCCCACCCATTTCATACCTATGTTTACTGCTAACCCGTCCAGCGTGCATAATCTTACATTTACTCAAATTGAATTTCATCTGCCATGCTTCAGACCACTCAACTAGCTTGTCCAGATCTGATTGAAAAAACATCCTGATCATGTTTTCCTCTAATAATCCTGACAACTTTTAGATCGTCTGCAAATTTCAAGACTTTGCTGTCTATACTGTTCTCAATTGCATTCACAAATATTATAAAAAGCAATGGGCCCAGGACTGAGCCCTGTGGAACCCCACTGAGAACCTCCTTCCATTGTGATTGGCACCCATTCAATATAACCCTTTGCTGGCGTCCTGAAAGCCACGTTTCTATCCAATCCAGAATCTTGCCCCTGATCCCATGAATTGTAAGTTGCAACCCCAGTCCTTGTATGGGGGACTTTGTCAAATGCTTTACTGAAATCAAGAAAAGCTACATCTAGCCGGTTTACCCTGATCAAAGCTATCTGTTGCAACATCCAAAAACTCCAGAAGATTAGTTAAACAAGAACGGCCCTTCCTAAAGCCATGCTGTGTATCCTTGATGAGTTCATTTTGCTCCAAGAATTCAACAATCTTATCTTTGATGATTGATTCAAGCTCAGGTCAAGGTCAGGTCACCTTGACATTATCAGATGATAATGTCAAGCTCAGGTCAAGGTCAGGTCACATAAGGTTACATTTTGAAATTGATAAATCTAAATAAAAAGGCATGTTTCTAGACTAATTGTGTCTCAGAAATACAGTGCTGGCATTTATTTGTCTGTATCTGGTGACTAAAAGAAGAAGAAGACAAATATGACGTCATGAATTACTCATACTTAGGGAGCCACACGTCAGTCAAAAATAAAGATATTGCTTTGCAATTTGGTTTGGGTATTTTACACACATTCTTAAACATATATTCCGTTTTTTTTCTTCGAAAATGTTGATTTTGAGGGTATTTTTTTTATTGTTTTGTTTTCATTTTATGGGGTCAAAAACCAAAATGTTCAAATTCCGAGGGTGCCATGTTGTAGCTCTTGCCATCGGCTATCTTTGAATTTTTTAATCGCATTTTCTCATAGTATGGCATTTGTACGGTCTGTTAAAGTTTGTTTGATTTTTTCGTCAAACTTGTGTGTAGTGAAACAAACTCGTCACTAAATTATCGATTTTGTTTTCGACGAAATTGCTTCATTTTCGCACATAAGACGTACAATAATTGATGTAGGAGATGGTACCTGAAGTTTTACGTCGATAACTCTATTGGTTTATGATATATTGCGAAAGTTGGTCAGGGGGCGAAAAACGCCCCCCCCCCAGCCAATGGCGGGTTAACTGGCATTTGCCATCAGAGTCATGCTGACGTATTTTTGCCTTTGTATGCTATGTTTGGATCTTATCTTGCCCCCCCCCCCCCACCAGTGATTTTCCCTTAAAATAGGCCCTGTCTGGGTCAGCACTTGGCCCGAGCCAGCCAGACTCGAGTCGCTGTACATGATGAAGTCAGCGACTCGAGTCTGGCTGGCTCGGCCCAGGTGCTGACCCAGATCCAGGAGGGTCAGGAGAGGATCATTGCTTACTATGACAGTAAGTTCAACAGACAGGAGCGAAACTGGACCATTTACGAGTTAGATGTTTACTCATTCATGCAGGGGTTGCGTCGGTTCTATACGTCTTTATCTGGGGAGGAATTCACTTGGCGCTGCGATCGCAAAAGTGCTCTGGAAATGTTGTCGAATCGAAACAATATGAATCCGCCCTGCCCTCCCGCTGATGCCGCTCATTTATTGGACAGTCCCGTTCCGTTCCGTTCCGTTCCATTCCATTCCGTTCCGTTCCGTTCCGTTCCGTTCCGTTCCGTTTCGTTCCGTTCCGTTCCGTTCCGTTCCGTTCCGTTCCGTTCCGTTCCGTTCCGTTCCGTTCCGTTCCGTGATGGAGCATAAACTTGCCTCGGAGATGCAACATGTACATTTTCTCTCCCGATTGCATGAGGACGAGCATGACAACGCTGACGAGTTCACACTGCACACTGCACAGTAGGTGGGCACCGTTATTTCAAAATGTAACTTCGTTACTCGTTACTCCGTTACTCCAAAAAAGTAACTCGTTACTCGTTACTCCGTTACATCGTCAACAAATGTAATGGAAGTTACAGTTGCTCCGTTGCTCCGTTACTTTTGTGAAACGAAGTGATATCAATTCCGACAGTATGAAGATAGAGCAGTGAAACCGCCAGCCGGTACCAATACGTTTGTCTCATCGAGAAGACACGTCTCCCAATATGCACTATGCAGCATGATCATCTTGGGTCACCACTTGACCTTGACCAGAGGCTAAATTTCTAAGTTGACCTAAGCTGGTCAACATATATACAACATATAATATATTTCGAAGCGGCTTGGCGAGACAAACATGGTGGCGTCAAAATGATTGTCTTATCTTTATTAGCTAAAACGTTATGTGCGAAACACTGTTTTGCCATGAAGAGTCTTTTTGACCTTTGATCACCTCTGTAGCCTCAACTATTGACCTGAGCTAAAATTTGAGGACATCATGGCGATTCATATTTCAAGAACTTTTGATTGTTTTTTCGTTTGTTCCTAACTATCATAGTTATCGAGATATTTTGGAGTTTCTGGAGCAAAGTGCTATTTTGTTTTGCATATTTGACCCCATTTGACCTCGAACATATTGATCTAGGGTCATGCAAATTTCGCACAACAGAGTTCCCTACAGAACCTCCCTACCCTACAAATTGCGTTATTGTAGCTCGTATGGGAGGGGGGGGGGGGGTGAGATCTTAGGGGGCGGAATCCGTGCGTGTAATTCTCAGAGGCTCGCTACTCGTTACTCGAAGCTCGCCTTTATCATAAACTAGTGCCGCCAGCTTGCCGCTGGCCTATATCAGCCGACGAACATTGTCAACGTTTCGGGGCATCGGGATCGGGAGACAGCTACCTTTATCGCAGTCATTGCGTATTGCGCCGCATTAAGCAACAGCCCAACAGGTACGATATTTGGCAGCCCTTTACGCCATATGACATTCGATTTTACGTGTGCAAGGCATTGATTGTGCTAGTGCGAATAAACTCGGGCGTGAAGAGAAACAAGTATAGGAAAAAGTACCGGAGTAACAGAGTAACGGACTAAAAAGTAACGAAGTAACGGACCAGGGGTAAAAAGAAGTTAAAATTTGCTACCAACCGAATTTGACGGAGCCCAATTTTGCTACACCTTTTATCGAACATTCTCATTCTCATCGAAGCTACATTTCTACACATTTCCATTTGTCGATTGCAAATGTTTATATCTGCTGATGCGAAAATTCGCTACACAAAACTGGCAAGCAGTTCAACAGGAGTGGCAACGTTATTTAACCGGTTCTTCTTTTGCGGCTAGACCAGGCGTATCGCTATACCTAAGTACCAATCTACCGACCTCGACACCAAGGTATCGTACCCTCATGGGATAAAACACTTGTTGATTTAATGTAAAAACAGGTTCACCATTTGCAATAGAACAGACGACTATATTTTTCCTTCCAACATCCATCCAGGTGACGTGTCCAATATATACGTGCAAACAAAAAGCTGATTTGCACAAATAAATAATGCAAGACGAATCTTAAACAAGACAAGTACTCAACAAGACAAAATAAATAGCACACGGGAGCAGAATTCAAGTTCTAAACACTGGATGTGGCACACTGGCACACCAAATAAAGTGCACACCACAACCGTTCATCGAATGACATTATACTAATTCCCATTGGGTACCTACTGTTGGCACTGCATCCGTACATCACTATACACTTCATATCACAGATTCATATCACATATATACAGGGGCGCGGTGACACCTTCTACCAAGATGCCTTTTCATAACTTTTCCGATGTCCCTGTGACCTACGGTCAAAAAATTGTCCTTCTGACACCGCTGCCGCACGTGCTCTAATAGCTTGTCAGCGCAGACAGGCTCTGGTCCATTCCAGCGCACACAAAGCTCTTTCGCTGCACTTGCGTGCGACAGTTGGCGGTTCTCGCCGAAGATGTCCTTCACCACACTGCACATGCTCTCCACAACACTCTCGGGAGCTGCCAGCATCCAAATCCGTGCCACCATGTCACTCTATGGCTGCAGGATCGCCTCACTCTGGCCTGTTTTTGCAGCCTCACGTAGAGCTCGGGGTCTGTCAGCTCGTTCGGTAGCTCTCGCATGAATCTGTGAGCCGCTCTGATTTGTGGGAGGCCGACACCAAGCTCCTTTGGCAGGATCTTTTGCTCCTTAAGCGTTTGTACCGCTGTGGGAACAGAACCACTATTACAAAATGTGCTTTGACTTGTACTTAGACACTAGAATGATAGCAGTTGAGTAAGTATAAAATGCAACTTCCTAAATGGTGTGTTCTGCATCCGGATTCCATAACTCTCAAAAAAAAAAAATTGATAATCCCACTGAAAGCGGGTGTCTTTGAAACAGGTGAAAGTGTTTGATATATTTCCTAAACTGACCTCTAAATATTGGCAGTGCAAAAGCTTATGTCAGAAAATAAGTTTTGTATAAAAAAAAAATAAGACGAAGACCAGTTTGAATGGTCCTTGGACAAGCACTGACAATATTACTTCTAGGAAACCCAAAACGATTCAACATTTTACATGACACTCTGATGTGTTGGTATTCACGTCATAACGCTATCAGGATAAACACTAATAAATTAAGATCGCTTAAAAATAAGAATAAATGCGCCAAGAAATGAGAAGTAGCCAAAGACTAGCAAAAAGGAACGCATTTTTATATGTTTGCCTTTTGTTTCTTTAGCTGCTTTTGCAGTGATATATACTTATTCGAATTGAATGGCCCCGGTAATTTGGGACTTGCCTACCTCGTGCAGCGTATATCAGGCAATCAGAGTGCTCAACCGCCTGCAGCATTGTGAGAGACCCCAGAGACCCCCGTTATCGTTGCGAACCGTCTCAGTGCTAATCGCCGGTCCACTGTCGGTCATATCAACATCATCACATGTCGGGTGCACGTCTGCAGGCAAATGTTCAGGGGCTACTTTGTTACGCCCAGTTGGGAAAGGCTGCTGCGCCGACTCGGCAGGCACAGGAGCATCTCCAGTACTTGGATGCTCCTCCATGCGTGATGACTGGTGTCTCGCCAGCATCTGAGGAAACGAAAAAGGCAAATGTATAGGTGAAGGTTTCGTGAATAGTGGAACTGAGTAATTGGATCATGGGAATCGCCAGGATTTTTAGGTTCAGGTGGCAAAGTGGTCTGAAGGAAATCAACCCATCCCTACATTAATTTTCTCCTCGAATTTGGGCTACTTCATTTCACCTTCAGAAAAATTAACATAAAAATGGCAACAGGTAGAGAAGATGCAGCAGAACATGTTTGGTTCCTGTTTGGCGATTCGAGGACCTATTGTACTAAAAAAACGCAGTTTCCTGGAATTATGTCCTGCTCTGCGGCAAGGAAAGCAAATTGTATTAAACGTCGAATTCTGCGCCTATATTGATTGCCTTCCACTATCTAAATATATTTTCTCCTCCATTTCACCTTCCTTCCACCCATCCGTCTCGGCAAAGGCTTTCCCCTGCGTCGCCGCCGTCAAGGTCGTCGGTTGCGGCGGCGACCGACGGACCCGGCTCGACGCAGGGACGTAGCTAGGGGGGGGGGGGGGGGGGGGGGGCACGGGAGCCATGCCCCTCCCCCTCTGAGCAAAACAAATTTACACTAAATAAAATTAGATTCTCTGACGACCCGGCTCCCCCCCCCCTCCGGTCAACAACATATGGTTGAGGAGCTAAATTTGATTCTACCACCGACGTGCCCCACCCCCAATAAAAATCCTGGCTACGCGCCTGGCTCGACGGAGGGTGATTCGGGCCGGTGCCGAGCAGCGGCGCGGGCCGACATTGGGGACGGGGGAGACGGAGTGTCGGCAGATTGATGTCGGTGTGCATGCGCCCATCGCAGCGCTCATGCGCTGAAGAAATATTTTTGAATATTTTGCTTATTTCTTGAAAACGGTCCAGAAAGTCGGGAATCAGACGACGGTTACGTAAAATTCGTTCAATTTGGAGTTTTGTCGATGACTTGAGAGTGGCCTCTCTTCATAAATGGCATCACAGGCACTACAAGGACAGTCACTGGCGCGACGAGGTCTGTCAGAAAAATCAAAGTTGTTGAGCGATTTTAGGCTAATTCCGCACTTACAGTTTTCGAGGTAGGCGCTAAATGTGTCCCAAACGTTCCCGTCTCCACGTCAGCACAGTTTTTCACAGTCACGCTGCTTACTTCCGGAAAAATACGAATAATACTATGGAGCGGCCGGGGAGCGCTCCCTAGTCCCTAGCGCAATACAAATAACTGAACACTTGCCCAGGCAGCAGAACCACGTAGGAGAACATCCGACTCCGCAGGATGATGTTTCTTTGTGTGTTTCAGCAGCCGAGGACGATGATAATTTAGACATGAAAAACTACACTCAGCTCCATCCTTGGTGAGATATCCGCACAAAATCTCCATTCTAGAGTTTGTTAACTTAGCCTTCTTTACTTTACTCATGATAAACAACACAGATCCTTGGAGCACCAAAAATCGATCTTATCGCAACAGAGACACCACCAACCAGCGCGAGACCAAAATGTCAAAGGAGGGCTTTGTCACCATTCGGAAACCTTGAACTTATAGTGATGGGGTACCATACAAAGCAGACTCTGGAAGTCTTTACGCTTCATTGAGTTACATTCATTTGGTTAAATATGGCCTGCGAATAACTTTGAAATAATTTTATTAAAAGATATTGGAATATTTTGAAGTACAATTTGATGTCCTTTATTCGTATTATGCGTGATACAAAAATATACAACCTGTATCACTCTCTGTCGATTCATGTTGGCATTTTTTGCTACAAAATTCTCTATCTCTGGTAGGTGTAGATTTCCTTAAAAGGTACGTTTAGTCTCTAGATCTTGCGAGAAACTTGTGATATTTGCCCACTTATGGTGATATTTTTCCCATTTCTCGCTAGCAACATATTACTTAAAAAATATCTCCAGAAAACAGAGATCAACCAGCCGTGAATATACAAAACAGCCCCATAAGTGTACAGGATCTACAACAAACAAAAAGTGACTCATTCAAGCATATACCGCAGTAATGATAGTGCAATTTTTATGTCTTGCCATGGGCCAGTTTTGCTACAAATCTTCGTTTGGTGTAACGCTGAATTGCTACTAACGACGTTGTCGAGTTGGCGTTATTTTTGACCCCTGTAACGGACCACATAAGTAACTTCCGTTACTCGGTTCGTTACTGTAAAAAATGTAACGAGTCCGTTATTTCGTTTCAAAAAAATAACTTCGTTAGTAACGGAGTAACGAAGTACCAGACCGGTGACCACCTATGCACTGCACAGTGCACATATCGGCAGCCCGTGCCTGGGAATAACCTGGACGGTACGGTGGCGCCACCTGCGCAGTGCGCTGGGCCGACCGCAGCGACATCTGGATACCGCCACTATGATGGCGCGCGTCGTCGTCTGGGTGAAGGCGGTGGAGATTTACCAGGGCATGGGTCGCGCCTCGCTTGCTCCTTCGGAGTGTTGCCACAAATCTGGTGTGTCTATGCTTTTGACCGGTGAAAGGTCACAAACCGATCTTGGACTGCACGCGGATGCACTGGTAGCTGAGAACATCGACCCCACAGATGATAATTCGGCCGCGAGGACTGCAGGCGAAATGGCACGTATTGACGATAGTTGGGTCCCAACTCCCAACCGTAGGAGTGCATTATATTGTCACGGATTGTCTCATCGATGTGAACATCAAACCCGCTGCTTTAATATGTTACCAAAAACATGCTACATATTGTTGTCCTTTAGCTTTAAAATAAGTAGAGGAAAATGGCCAAGGCATTGTCCACCAGTGCTGAAACGGGAGAATGAGGCTCATTTTCGGTTTGTGAAAGGAATTCTGGGCCGATGCGCTTCCGATGATGGCCGAATTCAGGTGATTTGGACAGTCATCAAGCGTTTCGAGATTCTTCATAAGCACCATGATACTACAATCGGATCTCACTGCGGCGGGGCTAAACTTTACGAAGTAGTATCTAGGCACAGCTGGTACCTGGGGCTTCAGAGCGATTGTCAGAACTATGTGGCCAGTTGTGTTCGCTGCAGTGCCAAGAAGGAAGACTGCGGTCCGTCTCCACCTCCAATATTGCCACAGCATCCAGCCGGTCCAGAGGATGAAGTTGTCATTGATGTCGTACACATGCCAGCTAGCCGGACTTCAGGGAGAACGCTTGTTCTGACTTGCATTGACAAGTTCACCGGCTGCGTGACGTTTTATCCTCTGCAATCCGGGCACGCAGATGATCTTGTTCATGCGCTTTCCACTCAATCTATCACTTTCGGTCCGCCACGTCGCCTCGAATGTGACGCTGGCAGCAACGTGAAGAGTCAGAGGCAGGGGAGTCGCCACCACTGGGGACACTAGGGACAGTGTCCCTAGCAATTTTTAAACCCTTAAAATCTTCTAGGGACTGTCCCTAGTAAAATGTTAAACACAAATCGACCGCAATTCTACAATTCTTCTCAGAAAAACGGAAATACTTGGCTGATGTTATTCCCGGTAATTTATATAAAATGCATAAGTAAGTGGAAATAATATACGCATCCATTTCAGAGGCCAGACAAATTGTAAATACTCCACAGAGGGTCTGTCGACTTTGTCGGTTCTGGGGAGTAGATAGAGCTGAGAAGTGCGGTTGGTCGACACAGGTTGGTCGACACCATAAGGCCATTGGAAAGCTAGAGAGACGGCACCGCGACATAAAACGGAGACTCCGGGCACTTTCTGATGATTATGGAGTAGATTGGGAATCACATTTACCTGGGGTGGTGTTTTCACTTAATCATGAAAAGTCCGAGAGTCATGGTTATTCTCCCTACTTCCTCCTTTTCCTCCGGCATGTCAACTCTCCTATCGTCCGTTTAGTTTCACATCACCGTAGTCTGATGATTTCGTTGAAGAAGAACTGAGGCACACTGTCCAGCACACTGAACCGGCACGCGATAATGTGTCTGCCGCACAACAACACTATCATGCCGCACAACAACACTATCAAACTCACTATGATCTCAGAGGCACACTGTCCAGCACACTGAACCGGCACGGTATAATGTGTCTGCCGCACAACAACACTATCATGCCGCACAACAACACTATCAAACTCACTATGATCTCAGAGGCACACTGTCCAGCACACTGAACCGGCACGCGATAATGCGTCTGCCGCACAACAACACTATCATGCCGCACAGCAACACTATCAAACTCACTATGATCTCAGAGGCACACTGTCCAGCACACTGAACCGGCACGCGATAATGCGTCTGCCGCACAACAACACTATCATGCCGCACAACAACACTATCAAACTCACTATGATCTCAGAGGCACACTGTCCAGCACACTGAACCGGCACGCGATAATGTGTCTGCCGCACAACAACACTATCAAACTCACTATGATCTCAGAGGCACACTGTCCAGCACACTGAACCGGCACGGTATAATGCGTCTGCCGCACAACAACACTATCATGCCGCACAACAACACTATCAAACTCACTATGATCTCAGAGGCACACTGTCCAGCACACTGAACCGGCACGGTATAATGCGTCTGCCGCACAACAACACTATCATGCCGCACAACAACACTATCAAACTCACTATGATCTCAGAGGCACACTGTCCAGCACACTGAACCGGCACGGTATAATGCGTCTGCCGCACAACAACACTATCATGCCGCACAACAACACTATCAAACTCACTATGATCTCAGAGGCACACTGTCCAGCACACTGAACCGGCACGGTATAATGTGTCTGCCGCACAACAACACTATCATGCCGCACAACAACACTATCAAACTCACTATGATCTCAGAGGCACACTGTCCAGCACACTGAACCGGCACGGTATAATGTGTCTGCCGCACAACAACACTATCATGCCGCACAACAACACTATCAAACTCACTATGATCTCAGAGGCACACTGTCCAGCACACTGAACCGGCACGGTATAATGTGTCTGCCGCACAACAACACTATCATGCCGCACAACAACACTATCAATCTCACTATGATCTCAGAGGCACACTGTCCAGCACACTGAACCGGCACGGTATAATGCGTCTGCCGCACAACAACACTATTATGCCGCACAGCAACACTATCAAACTCACTATGATCTCAGAGGCACACTGTCCAGCACACTGAACCGGCACGCGATAATGTGTCTGCCGCACAACAACACTATCATGCCGCACAACAACACTATCAAACTCACTATGATCTCAGAGGCACACTGTCCAGCACACTGAACCGGCACGGTATAATGTGTCTGCCGCACAACAACACTATCAAACTCACTATGATCTCAGAGGCACACTGTCCAGCACACTGAACCGTCACGCGATAATGTGTCTGCCGCACAACAACACTATCATGCCGCACAACAACACTATCAAACTCACTATGATCTCAGAGGCACACCGTCCAGCACACTGAACCGGCACGCGATAATGCGTCTGCCGCACAACAACACTATCATGCCGCACAACAACACTATCAAACTCACTATGATCTCAGAGGCACACTGTCCAGCACACTGAACCGGCACGGTATAATGTGTCTGCCGCACAACAACACTATCATGCCGCACAACAACACTATCAAACTCACTATGATCTCAGCGGCACACTGTCCAGCACACTGAACCGGCACGCGATAATGTGTCTGCCGCACAACAACACTATCATGCCGCACAACAACACTATCAAACTCACTATGATCTCAGAGGCACACTGTCCAGCACACTGAACCGGCACGCGATAATGCGTCTGCCGCACAACAACACTATCATGCCGCACAACAACACTATCAAACTCACTATGATCTCAGAGGCACACTGTCCAGCACACTGAACCGGCACGGTATAATGTGTCTGCCGCACAACAACACTATCATGCCGCACAACAACACTATCAAACTCACTATGATCTCAGAGGCACACTGTCCAGCACACTGAACCGGCACGGTATAATGCGTCTGCCGCACAACAACACTATCATGCCGCACAACAACACTATCAAACTCACTATGATCTCAGAGGCACACTGTCCAGCACACTGAACCGGCACGCGATAATGTGTCTGCCGCACAACAACACTATTATGCCGCACAACAACACTATCAAACTCACTATGATCTCAGAGGCACACTGTCCAGCACACTGAACCGGCACGGTATAATGTGTCTGCCGCACAACAACACTATCATGCCGCACAACAACACTATCAAACTCACTATGATCTCAGAGGCACACTGTCCAGCACACTGAACCGGCATGGTATAATGTGTCTGCCGCACAACAACACTATCATGCCGCACAACAACACTATCAAACTCACTATGATCTCAGAGGCACACTGTCCAGCACACTGAACCGGCACGCGATAATGCGTCTGCCGCACAACAACACTATCATGCCGCACAACAACACTATCAAACTCACTATGATCTCAGAGGCACACTGTCCAGCACACTGAACCGGCACGGTATAATGTGTCTGCCGCACAACAACACTATCATGCCGCACAACAACACTATCAAACTCACTATGATCTCAGAGGCACACTGTCCAGCACACTGAACCGGCACGGTATAATGTGTCTGCCGCACAACAACACTATCAAACTCACTATGATCTCAGAGGCACACTGTCCAGCACACTGAACCGGCACGCGATAATGTGTCTGCCGCACAACAACACTATCAAACTCACTATGATCTCAGAGGCACACTGTCCAGCACACTGAACCGGCACGGTATAATGTGTCTGCCGCACAACAACACTATCATGCCGCACAACAACACTATCAAACTCACTATGATCTCAGAGGCACACTGTCCAGCACACTGAACCGGCACGGTATAATGTGTCTGCCGCACAACAACACTATCATGCCGCACAACAACACTATCAAACTCACTATGATCTCAGAGGCACACTGTCCAGCACACTGAACCGGCACGGTATAATGTGTCTGCCGCACAACAACACTATCATGCCGCACAACAACACTATCAAACTCACTATGATCTCAGAGGCACACTGTCCAGCACACTGAACCGGCACGGTATAATGCGTCTGCCGCACAACAACACTATCATGCCGCACAACAACACTATCAAACTCACTATGATCTCAGAGGCACACTGTCCAGCACACTGAACCGGCACGGTATAATGTGTCTGCCGCACAACAACACTATCATGCCGCACAACAACACTATCAAACTCACTATGATCTCAGAGGCACACTGTCCAGCACACTGAACCGGAACGGTATAATGTGTCTGCCGCACAACAACACTATCATGCCGCACAACAACACTATCAAACTCACTATGATCTCAGAGGCACACTGTCCAGCACACTGAACCGGAACGGTATAATGTGTCTGCCGCACAACAACACTATCATGCCGCACAACAACACTATCAAACTCACTATGATCTCAGAGGCACACTGTCCAGCACACTGAACCGTCACGCGATAATGTGTCTGCCGCACAACAACACTATCATGCCGCACAACAACACTATCAAACTCACTCTGATCTCAGAGGCACACCGTCCAGCACACTGAACCGGCACGCGATAATGCGTCTGCCGCACAACAACACTATCATGCCGCACAACAACACTATCAAACTCACTATGATCTCAGAGGCACACTGTCCAGCACACTGAAAAGGCACGGTATAATGCGTCTGCCGCACAACAACACTATCATGCCGCACAACAACACTATCAAACTCACTATGATCTCAGAGGCACACTGTCCAGCACACTGAACCGGCACGCGATAATGTGTCTGCCGCACAACAACACTATCAAACTCACTATGATCTCGGAGGCACACTGTCCAGCACACTGAACCGGCACGGTATAATGTGTCTGCCGCACAACAACACTATCATGCCGCACAACAACACTATCAAACTCACTATGATCTCAGAGGCACACTGTCCAGCACACTGAACCGGCACGCGATAATGTGTCTGCCGCACAACAACACTATCATGCCGCACAACAACACTATCAAACTCACTATGATCTCAGAGGCACACTGTCCAGCACACTGAACCGGCACGGTATAATGTGTCTGCCGCACAACAACACTATCATGCCGCACAACAACACTATCAAACTCACTATGATCTCAGAGGCACACTGTCCAGCACACTGAACCGGCACGGTATAATGTGTCTGCCGCACAACAACACTATCATGCCGCACAACAACACTATCAAACTCACTATGATCTCAGAGGCACACTGTCCAGCACACTGAACCGGCACGGTATAATGTGTCTGCCGCACAACAACACTATCATGCCGCACAACAACACTATCAAACTCACTATGATCTCAGAGGCACACTGTCCAGCACACTGAACCGGCACGGTATAATGTGTCTGCCGCACAACAACACTATCATGCCGCACAACAACACTATCAAACTCACTATGATCTCAGAGGCACACTGTCCAGCACACTGAACCGGCACGGTATAATGTGTCTGCCGCACAACAACACTATACAACTCAACATGATCTCAGAGCTCACAGAGCTGAGGAGCCAGTATTAAGCCCGGTGATCAGATTAGGGCCAGAAATCAGAATTACCGTCAGGGAGTTTCAAGGAAAATGGTTCCACCCTGGTCACCAATTTCCGTTGTGGTTAGGTGGATAAGTAGGCGTCATTTAGAATACAGTGGACGTCATTTAGAATACAGTGGACCCCGCCACAGGCCGAATCTGGACTACTCCTGTGAAGTTATATAGTGGACTCCTGTGAAGTTATATAGTGGACTCCTGTGAAGTTATATAGTGGACAGCTGTGAAGTTATATAGTGGACTGCTGTGAAGTTATATAGTGGACTCCTGTGAAGTTATATAGTGGACTGCTGTGAAGTTATATAGTGGACTGCTGTGAAGTTATATAGTGGACTGCTGTGAAGTTATATAGTGGACTCCTGTGAAGTTATATAGTGGACTCCTGTGAAGTTATATAGTGGACTGCTGTGAAGTTATATAGTGGACTGCTGTGAAGTTATATAGTGGACTCCTGTGAAGTTATATAGTGGACTCCTGTGAAGCTATATAGTGGACTGCTGTGAAGTTATATAGTGGACTGCTGTGAAGTTATATAGTGGACTCCTGTGAAGTTATATAGTGGACTGCTGTGAAGTTATATAGTGGACTGCTGTGAAGTTATATAGTGGACTCCTGTGAAGTTATATAGTGGACTGCTGTGAAGTTATATAGTGGACTCCTGTGAAGTTATATAGTGGACTCCTGTGAAGTTATATAGTGGACTGCTGTGAAGTTATATAGTGGACTCCTGTGAAGTTATATAGTGGACTCCTGTGAAGTTATATAGTGGACTGCTGTGAAGTTATATAGTGGACTGCTGTGAAGTTATATAGTGGACTCCTGTGAAGTTATATAGTGGACTCCTGTGAAGTTATATAGTGGACTCCTGTGAAGTTATATAGTGGACTCCTGTGAAGTTATATAGTGGACTGCTCTGAAGTTATATAGTGGACTCCTGTGAAGCTATATAGTGGACTCCTGTGAAGTTATATAGTGGACTGCTGTGAAGTTATATAGTGGACTCCTGTGAAGTTATATAGTGGACTGCTGTGAATTTATATAGTGGACTGCTGTGAAGTTATATAGTGGACTCCTGTGAAGTTATATAGTGGACTCCTGTGAAGTTATATAGTGGACTCCTGTGAAGTTATATAGTGGACTCCTGTGAAGTTATATAGTGGACTGCTGTGAAGTTATATAGTGGACTCCTGTGAAGTTATATAGTGGACTCCTGTGAAGTTATATAGTGGACTGCGGTGAAGTTATATAGTGGACTCCTGTGAAGTTATATAGTGGACTGCTGTGAAGTTATATAGTGGACTGCTGTGAAGTTATATCGTGGACTCCTGTGAAGTTATATAGTGGACTGCTGTGAAGTTATATAGTGCACTCCTGTGAAGTTATATAGTGGACTGCTGTGAAGTTATATAGTGGACTGCTGTGAAGTTATATAGTGGACTGCTGTGAAGTTATATAGTGGACTGCTGTGAAGTTATATAGTGGACTCCTGTGAAGTTATATAGTGGACTGCTGTGAAGTTATATAGTGGACTCCTGTGAAGTTATATAGTGGACTTCTGTGAAGTTATATAATGGACTCCTGTGAAGTTATATAGTGGACTCCTGTGAAGTTATATAGTGGACTTCTGTGAAGTTATATAGTGGACTCCTGTGAAGTTATATAGTGGACTGCTGTGAAGTTGTATAGTGGACTCCTGTGAAGTTATATAGTGGACTGCTGTGAAGTTATATAGTGGACTGCTGTGAAGTTATATAGTGGACTCTTGTGAAGTTATATAGTGGACTGCTGTGAAGTTATATAGTGGACTGCTGTGAAGTTATATAGTGGACTCCTGTGAAGTTATATAGTGGACTGCTGTGAAGTTATATAGTGGACTCCTGTGAAGTTATATAGTGAACTGCTGTGAAGTTATACAGTGGACTCCTGTGAAGTTATATAGTGGACTGCTGTGAAGTTATATAGTGGACTGCTGTGAAGTTATATAGTGGACTCCTGTGAAGTTATTTAGTGGACTGCTGTGAAGTTATATAGTGGACTGCTGTGAAGTTATATAGTGGACTGCTGTGAAGTTATATAGTGGACTGCTGTGAAGTTATATAGTGGACTGCTGTGAAGTTATATAGTGGACTGCTGTGAAGTTATATAGTGGACTGCTGTGAAGTTATATAGTGGACTGCTGTGAAGTTATATAGTGGACTCCTGTGAAGTTATATAGTGGACTGCTGTGAAGTTATATAGTGGACTCCTGTGAAGTTATATAGTGGACTCCTGTGAAGTTATATAGTGGACTGCTGTGAAGTTATATAGTGGACTCCTGTGAAGTTATATAGTGGACTGCTGTGAAGTTATATAGTGGACTCCTGTGAAGTTATATAGTGGACTGCTGTGAAGTTATATAGTGGACTGCTGTGAAGTTATATAGTGGACTCCTGTGAAGTTATATAGTGGACTGCTGTGAAGTTATATAGTGGACTGCTGTGAAGTTATATAGTGGACTGCTGTGAAGTTATATAGTGGACTGCTGTGAAGTTATATAGTGGACTGCTGTGAAGTTATATAGTGGACTGCTGTGAAGTTATATAGTGGACTGCTGTGAAGTTATATAGTGGACTGCTGTGAAGTTATATAGTGGACTGCTGTGAAGTTATATAGTGGACTGCTGTGAAGTTATATAGTGGACTCCTGTGAAGTTATATAGTGGACTCCTGTGAAGTTATATAGTGGACTCCTGTGAAGTTATATAGTGGACTCCTGTGAAGTTATATAGTGGACTCCTGTGAAGTTATATAGTGGACTCCTGTGAAGTTATATAGTGGACTCCTGTGAAGTTATATAGTGGACTCCTGTGAAGTTATATAGTGGACTCCTGTGAAGTTATATAGTGGACTCCTGTGAAGTTATATAGTGGACTCCTGTGAAGTTATATAGTGGACTCCTGTGAAGTTATATAGTGGACTCCTGTGAAGTTATATAGTGGACTGCTGTGAAGTTATATAGTGGACTGCTGTGAAGTTATATAGTGGACTGCTGTGAAGTTATATAGTGGACTGCTGTGAAGTTATATAGTGGACTGCTGTGAAGTTATATAGTGGACTCCTGTGAAGTTATATAGTGGACTGCTGTGAAGTTATATAGTGGACTGCTGTGAAGTTATATAGTGGACTGCTGTGAAGTTATATAGTGGACTCCTGTGAAGTTATATAGTGGACTCCTGTGAAGTTATATAGTGGACTGCTGTGAAGTTATATAGTGGACTGCTGTGAAGTTATATAGTGGACTCCTGTGAAGTTATATAGTGGACTCCTGTGAAGCTATATAGTGGACTGCTGTGAAGTTATATAGTGGACTGCTGTGAAGTTATATAGTGGACTCCTGTGAAGTTATATAGTGGACTGCTGTGAAGTTATATAGTGGACTGCTGTGAAGTTATATAGTGGACTCCTGTGAAGTTATATAGTGGACTGCTGTGAAGTTATATAGTGGACTCCTGTGAAGTTATATAGTGGACTCCTGTGAAGTTATATAGTGGACTGCTGTGAAGTTATATAGTGGACTCCTGTGAAGTTATATAGTGGACTCCTGTGAAGTTATATAGTGGACTGCTGTGAAGTTATATAGTGGACTGCTGTGAAGTTATATAGTGGACTCCTGTGAAGTTATATAGTGGACTCCTGTGAAGTTATATAGTGGACTCCTGTGAAGTTATATAGTGGACTCCTGTGAAGTTATATAGTGGACTGCTCTGAAGTTATATAGTGGACTCCTGTGAAGCTATATAGTGGACTCCTGTGAAGTTGTATAGTGGACTGCTGTGAAGTTATATAGTGGACTCCTGTGAAGTTATATAGTGGACTGCTGTGAATTTATATAGTGGACTGCTGTGAAGTTATATTGTGGACTCCTGTGAAGTTATATAGTGGACTCCTGTGAAGTTATATAGTGGACTCCTGCGAAGTTATATAGTGGACTCCTGTGAAGTTATATAGTGGACTGCTGTGAAGTTATATAGTGGACTCCTGTGAAGTTATATAGTGGACTCCTGTGAAGTTATATAGTGGACTGCGGTGAAGTTATATAGTGGACTCCTGTGAAGTTATATAGTGGACTGCTGTGAAGTTATATAGTGGACTGCTGTGAAGTTATATCGTGGACTCCTGTGAAGTTATATAGTGGACTGCTGTGAAGTTATATAGTGCACTCCTGTGAAGTTATATAGTGGACTGCTGTGAAGTTATATAGTGGACTGCTGTGAAGTTATATAGTGGACTGCTGTGAAGTTATATAGTGGACTGCTGTGAAGTTATATAGTGGACTCCTGTGAAGTTATATAGTGGACTGCTGTGAAGTTATATAGTGGACTCCTGTGAAGTTATATAGTGGACTTCTGTGAAGTTATATAGTGGACTCCTGTGAAGTTATATAGTGGACTCCTGTGAAGTTATATAGTGGACTTCTGTGAAGTTATATAGTGGACTCCTGTGAAGTTATATAGTGGACTGCTGTGAAGTTATATAGTGGACTCCTGTGAAGTTATATAGTGGACTGCTGTGAAGTTATATAGTGGACTGCTGTGAAGTTATATAGTGGACTCTTGTGAAGTTATATAGTGGACTGCTGTGAAGTTATATAGTGGACTGCTGTGAAGTTATATAGTGGACTCCTGTGAAGTTATATAGTGGACTGCTGTGAAGTTATATAGTGGACTCCTGTGAAGTTATATAGTGAACTGCTGTGAAGTTATACAGTGGACTCCTGTGAAGTTATATAGTGGACTGCTGTGAAGTTATATAGTGGACTGCTGTGAAGTTATATATTGGACTCCTGTGAAGTTATTTAGTGGACTGCTGTGAAGTTATATAGTGGACTGCTGTGAAGCTATATAGTGGACTGCTGTGAAGTTATATAGTGGACTGCTGTGAAGTTATATAGTGGACTGCTGTGAAGTTATATAGTGGACTGCTGTGAAGTTATATAGTGGACTGCTGTGAAGTTATATAGTGGACTGCTGTGAAGTTATATAGTGGACTCCTGTGAAGTTATATAGTGGACTGCTGTGAAGTTATATAGTGGACTCCTGTGAAGTTATATAGTGGACTCCTGTGAAGTTATATAGTGGACTGCTGTGAAGTTATATAGTGGACTCCTGTGAAGTTATATAGTGGACTGCTGTGAAGTTATATAGTGGACTCCTGTGAAGTTATATAGTGGACTGCTGTGAAGTTATATAGTGGACTGCTGTGAAGTTATATAGTGGGCTCCTGTGAAGTTATATAGTGGACTGCTGTGAAGTTATATAGTGGACTGCTGTGAAGTTATATAGTGGACTGCTGTGAAGTTATATAGTGGACTGCTGTGAAGTTATATAGTGGACTGCTGTGAAGTTATATAGTGGACTGCTGTGAAGTTATATAGTGGACTGCTGTGAAGTTATATAGTGGACTGCTGTGAAGTTATATAGTGGACTGCTGTGAAGTTATATAGTGGACTGCTGTGAAGTTATATAGTGGACTCCTGTGAAGTTATATAGTGGACTCCTATGAAGTTATATAGTGGACTCCTGTGAAGTTATATAGTGGACTCCTGTGAAGTTATATAGTGGACTCCTGTGAAGTTATATAGTGGACTCCTGTGAAGTTATATAGTGGACTCCTGTGAAGTTATATAGTGGACTCATGTGAAGTTATATAGTGGACTCCTGTGAAGTTATATAGTGGACTCCTGTGAAGTTATATAGTGTACTCCTGTGAAGTTATATAGTGGACTCCTGTGAAGTTATATAGTGGACTCCTGTGAAGTTATATAGTGGACTGCTGTGAAGTTATATAGTGGACTGCTGTGAAGTTATATAGTGGACTGCTGTGAAGTTATATAGTGGACTGCTGTGAAGTTATATAGTGGACTGCTGTGAAGTTATATAGTGGACTCCTGTGAAGTTATATAGTGGACTGCTGTGAAGTTATATAGTGGACTGCTGTGAAGTTATATAGTGGACTGCTGTGAAGTTATATAGTGGACTCCTGTGAAGTTATATAGTGGACTGCTGTGAAGTCATATAGTGGACTCCTGTGAAGTTATATAGTGGACTCCTGTGAAGTTATATAGTGGACTGCTGTGAAGTTATATAGTGGACTCCTGTGAAGTTATATAGTGGACTGCTGTGAAGTTATATAGTGGACTGCTGTGAAGTTATATAGTGGACTCCTGTGAAGTTATATAGTGGACTGCTGTGAAGTTATATAGTGGACTCCTGTGAAGTTATATAGTGGACTGCTGTGAAGTTATATAGTGGACTCCTGTGAAGTTATATAGTGGACTCCTGTGAAGTTATATAGTGGACTGCTGTGAAGTTATATAGTGGACTGCTGTGAAGTTATATAGTGGACTGCTGTGAAGTTATATAGTGGACTGCTGTGAAGCTATATAGTGGACTGCTGTGAAGTTATATAGTGGACTCCTGTGAAGTTATATAGTGGACTGCTGTGAAGTTATATAGTGGACTCCTGTGAAGTTATATAGTGGACTGCTGTGAAGTTATATAGTGGACTGCTGGGAAGTTATATAGTGGACTCCTGTGAAGTTATATAGTGGACTCCTGTGAAGTTATATAGTGGACTCCTGTGAAGTTATATAGTGGAGCCGCGGTGACACAGACTGAGGTTTATCTGGGATGGCGTCAGGTGACTGGTTATATAGTGGAGCCGCGGTGACAGACTGAGGTTTAGCTGGGATGGCGCCAGGTGACTGGTTATATAGTGGAGCCGCGGTGACATAGGCTGAGGTTTAGCTGGGAGATGGCGTCAGGTGACTGGTTATATAGTGGAGCCGCGGTGACAGACTGAGGTTTAGCTGGGATGGCGTCAGGTGACTGGTTATATAGTGGAGCCGCGGTGACAGACTGAGGTTTAGCTGGGAGATGGCGTCAGGTGACTGGTTATATAGTGGAGCCGCGGTGACATAGACTGAGGTTTAGCTGGGATGGCGTCAGGTGACTGGTTATATAGTGGAGCCGCGGTGACAGACTGAGGTTTAGCTGGGATGGCGTCAGGTGACTGGTTATATAGTGGAGCCGCGGTGACATAGACTGAGGTGTAGCTGGGATGGCGTCAGGTGACTGGTTATATAGTGGAGCCGCGGTGACAGACTGAGGTTTAGCTGGGATGGCGTCAGGTGACTGGTTATATAGTGGAGCCGCGGTGACATACTGAGGTTTAGCTGGGATGGCGTCAGGTGACTGGTTATATAGTGGAGCCGCGGTGACAGACTGAGGTATAGCTGGGATGGCGTCAGGTGACTGGTTATATAGTGGAGCCGCGGTGACAGACTGAGGTTTAGCTGGGAGATGGCGTCAGGTGACTGGTTATATAGTGGAGCCGCGGTGACATAGACTGAGGTTTAGCTGGGAGATGGCGTCAGGTGACTGGTTATATAGTGGAGCCGCGGTGACATAGACTGAGGTTTAGCTGGGATGGCGTCAGGTGACTGGTTATATAGTGGAGCCGCGGTGACATAGACTGAGGTTTAGCTGGGATGGCGTCAGGTGACTGGTTATATAGTGGAGCCGCGGTGACAGACTGAGGTTTAGCTGGGATGGCGTCAGGTGACTGGTTATATAGTGGAGCCGCGGTGACAGACTGAGGTTTAGCTGGGAGATGGCGTCAGGTGACTGGTTATATAGTGGAGCCGCGGTGACAGACTGAGGTTTAGCTGGGATGGCGTCAGGTGACTGGTTATATAGTGGAGCCGCGGTGACAGACTGAGGTTTAGCTGGGAGATGGCGTCAGGTGACTGGTTATATAGTGGAGCCGCGGTGACAGACTGAGGTTTAGCTGGGATGGCGCCAGGTGACTGGTTATATAGTGGAGCCGCGGTGACATAGACTGAGGTGTAGCTGGGATGGCGTCAGGTGACTGGTTGTATAGTGGAGCCGCGGTGACATAGACTGAGGTTTAGCTGGGATCGCGCCAGGTGACTGGTTATATAGTGGAGCCGCGGTGACATAGGCTGAGGTTTAGCTGGGATGGCGTCAGGTGACTGGTTATATAGTGGAGCCGCGGTGACAGACTGAGGTTTAGCTGGGATGGCGTCAGGTGACTGGTTATATAGTGGAGCCGCGGTGACATAGACTGAGGTTTAGCTGGGATGGCGTCAGGTGACTGGTTATATAGTGGAGCCGCGGTGACATAGACTGAGGTTTAGCTGGGATGGCGTCAGGTGACTGGCTATATAGTGGAGCCGCGGTGACATAGACTGAGGTTTAGCTGGGAGATGGCGTCAGGTGACTGGCGTCGCTGTTTGTTTCCTGTTGTCGCGTCAACGTTTCAAGCCGCCCGTATGGTGTGCAGCTGATTATCAATTGTTAAACACGGTACCTCTGGGCTCTGTAAACAAATATGGCCAACCCCCAGCCATGGATATATCAATTTCAAACATGAAGTTGATAGTTTCCGCACAACCGAATAATTCTCCGTGAAATAGCTATGTTGATGATTGTCGTGGGTAGTAGGCAGACTGGTTATTGATTCGACACTGATTGAATCGATTGGAATCGTTCAATCAAAATTCCTTGAATCAACAAATAATTGATTCACCACCAGATCTTTTGATTCATGAATCGTGATTGAATCAAAACCCGCATCAAATCAAGGCTGATGGAATCAAAAGATTTAACAATTCTTAACGATTCAAGTACACTGGCAAATTGTGCAAATATATGCAGTCCCGGTGGCTACATTCATTTACACTGAAATAGTATTGCTGTAACAATGTTTTAATGATCATATAAATGTATGTTTCCATTTGTATTGGTTTGACATAAATGCATCACATATATTTAAAAAGTTGAATCAAACGTGAATCGATTAAAATATTTGTTTTGATTCTTTGAATCGGAAAGAATCAATTCTCAAAATTGCATCCGTGAATCGAACGGTGATTGAATCATTCAAATTCCTAAATGAATCATGATTGAATCGTTCCAAAAAAGTTGAATCAATAACCAGTCTGGTAGTAGGTACTCAGTAGTTGATGGCTGATTATAAGCGATATCAGGGGCGTTGCCACGGATTTTTGAGTGTGTGTGTGTGTGTGTGGGGGGGGGGGGGGGGGGGGGGGGGGGGGGCGAAGCGCCGAATGAACCATCAGTACGGTTTGCGACAATGTGAAGGAAAATCAATTTTTACCTTGTAATGTTTACTTGGAACGCAATTTTTAGGTGTATCTAGCAGCTTTATTTTTTATATTTAAAACTATAACAGGTGATACGTGAAGCACAATGACTTCTTCGAAAATATTGATGGTAGATTGTTCAAACGATTTTATATTCGATAGGCACTGCCAGGCGATTCGCTCATTGCTGTTTGGGATACATATCACGGTTATTCGTGTTACATAGAGACAGACTTGATAATGATTCATATTTGTCATGAGCCGATTCACAGTGATTCACGGACCATAATAAATGATGAAATCATGATTAAATCACTCAACATTACCATAATGAATGATTCAATCATGATTCAATCACTCAACATTACCATAATGAATGATTCAATCTTTATTCAATCACTCAACATTAAAGGGAAGTGTCGACTTCTTTGTCTAACTCCTTTTATTTTGAATGTGCGACTCTAAGATTGTATGAGCGTGATAGGGAGGTCATGCTCTACCTGTGTGCCAATTTTCATGCAAATTAGAATAGTCCGCTGTTTGACCTTAAAACTATGACCTGCTCTAAATCCTTTGATTTTGAATGTGCGACTCTAAGATTTTATGAGCGTGATAAGGAGGCTATGCTCTACCTGTGTGCCAATTTGCATGCAAACCAGAATAGTCTGCTGTTTGACCTTAACATATTAACTGCTCTAACTCCTTTGATTTTGAATGTGCGACTCTAAGATTTTACCAGAATGATCACTAGGTCGTGATCTATTTGTGTACCAATTTTGAAGCTAATCCAAATAGTCCGCGAATGTGTTTCCGAATGTGAATGCGAATGTGAATGTGAGCCAATTTGACACGCGTGTTGTTTATTTAGATTATAAAATGATATTTATAATATGTATTATAATTGCAAATTCCAAGTAACAAAATAATTAATGACTTTACCTTTCGCCTTTTTGAGCGAATAGAACATTTATTTTGATTTTGCATTAGGTATTATTTTTATAAAGCATGATGTGGAATAAAGCGGCGCCGATGCGACAATGATATTTGGGGCATCCGGAGGTCATGCAAATGTTTGTTTATGATTTAGTTTTTAATATGGTATAGCCTAGGAAGTAGGAAAAGGTGGGTACCTTTTGATAATTTTACGTGTGAAAAATGTGTGCGTTTACTGTGTGGTTTATTAATCAAAATATGAGTAAGTTACCTTTTCTAAATATGTAGGTGCCTACCCCCAACCCTACCAGTACCAAGGTATGCACCTAGTTAGGACTGATTGAACAGTGGCTTTGTGGCCACTGGAGTTCGACACAAAGCCTCGCTTTCTTCACGCATAGCTGAATTACTGGCTGCAGCTAAGGACACAGAGCTCATATAATTGGCCATTAAGTCCACAGGGCACAGATAAATGCTGGGCCGCTGGCATATTTTTTGGACAGTTTATGCTGTTCGACCAAAAAATAATGATTCTTTGAGCAATGAATGATTCAATCAGTCTATTTTATCTGTATGAATGATTCAATCAGTGACTCACAACAGGGTTGCGCATGAGGTGAATCGATTCATGAGTCATTCATTTGAAATAAGCATGATTCAATCAAAAGTAGTCGATTCACATTGAATTGTTGACAAGTCTGCATAGAGAGCTATTTCATATTAATTATAAGAAGTGGCAGCCACCTAGGTGTCCGTCTGGCCTTTCGGATGTCACCCGATTGCTTAATAACCCCGCGCACCTTGTAGTCAAAACCTCGCAATTTGGCAGGCTAGTGGGATGTAGGGTCGCACTAGCTTATATGCAAATTTTCCGTCGATCCATGATCGCAATAGAGTGCAATTCGAATTATTCTTAATATGCGTTGAATATCAGAAATTATATTCGCCAGCCGGCTGACAGTGGACTGGCTTTTTGATTTTGCTTTCGGGAGACACTTGCTCAGTGGTCATGGGGGTCAGGGTCAGGGTTTTATTTATATTTAGGAGGTCGGTGGTGCGATACAAGGCAACGTCACTGGCGTGTTTTTTTATATCTTCTTCATAAGCTCAGCGCATCTCACTGTTCTGCATGCTGGCCGACCCGGGCTGCCCGGAACTGTACAGGAGGACGGATCGCCCCGGAACCGGTGACCGCCGCTGGTTCATTGTGCGGGGTAGTCGTGTGTGGACCGCTGGCCGAGACGGATGCGGATGAAGTAACTCATGTACTTTGAGTAATGGATGAAGTAGTTATCCGAAAACTACCTCGGTTTGCAAACTTGGAACGCATTTGGGCAGAACTTGAACGCAATTGCTTGCATATTTTGTTTTTATAAATTTAGTCCAAAGCTTTTGAATGAATAGATTTCCGAGGTCAGGACCCGGCATAAACAGTTTGATTACCGAGCGAAGCGAGGTCTTCCGTCAACTAGGGGAAAATATACGTATGAACGGCCCGACCGTAGCCATGGTTTTCAGAAGCTTATTTCTTTGCAGTTATTCGGTCTAAGTGACTGAAAACATGCGCACAAAAACAACGTTCATGTCGTAAAACTATCTGCCGGTGTTTTCTTTCAGCAAGCACAAAGTGTGCCTAAACAATAAATAGGGCACATTAACGCCATAATATGCCCGTTTTTCTGCTACCGAAATTGCATTTAAATTCATGTCAACTTCCCTCAAGAAAAGTAAAAATATTGTCCTGATCCCTTCAATTCTTCCATTGCACTAATACTTTTTCCTAATGCTTTTTATGATATTGAGACCTGCAATATTTCCGAACAAGGTATTTATTTATGTCTCCAAAATTGAGGGGGGGGGGGGGGGGGTGGACAATATCCCCCAGTCTGACGACCGGGGGACGGTGTCCCCCCGTCCCTCCTACGGCGACGCCCTTGAGCGATGTGCATATAGGGTACAATATGCGTGCATATTATGCTTGTGTTATGAGTTAACAGGATCCAGTGTTTTGTTTAGTGGCAGGTAAAGGTTCCATGAAGCGGCATAAAAAGGTAATGCGAGGTAGCCCTACCTGCCTGAGTTAGCTGAGTGCGCCTCTGCCCACCGGTGATGTTATGACCGGGAGTCAGCTGCTGGCGGGTGCCGGAGGCTGCCGGAGGGTGCCGGAGGGTGCCGGAGGGTGCTGGAGGGTGCCGGAGGGTGCCGGAGGGTGCCGGAGGCTGCCGGAGGGTGCCGGAGGGTGCTGGAGGGTGCCGGAGGGTGCCGGAGGGTGCCGGAGGGTGCTGGAGGGTGCCGGAGGGTGTTGTAGGGTGCCGGAGGGTGCCGGAGTGTGCCGGAGGGTGCCGGAGGGTGCTGGAGGGTGCCGGAGGGTGCCAGAGGCTGCCGGAGGGTGCCGGAGGGTGCTGGAGGGTGCCGGAGGGTGCCGGAGGGTGCTGGAGGGTGCCGGAGTCTGCCGAAGGGTGCCGGAGGGTGCTGGAGGGTGCCGGAGGGTGCCGGAGGGTGCCGGAGGGTGTCGGAGGGCGCCGGAGGGTGCTGGAGGGTGCCGTAGGGTGCCGGAGGGTGCTGGAGGGTGCCGGAGGGTGCCGTAGGCTGCCGGAGGGTTCCGGAGGGTGCTGGAGGGTGCCGGAGGGTGCCGTAGGGTGCCGGAGGGTGCTGGTGCGGCCCGGCCGAATACAGATGGCCGGTGCGTGGGTACCGACTCTCGGTGTGTGAAGAGCGGAGCTCGAATCGAGCGAGCGTGACAGCGGCACTTTCTCTGATGACGGCACCTTCTCTGATGACGGCACCTGGTCTGATCACGGCACCTTCTCTGATGACGGCACCTTCTCTGATGACGGCACCTGGTCTGAGGGCGGCACCTGGTCTGAGGGCGGCACCTTCTCTGATGACGGCACCTTCTCTGATGACGGCACCTGGTCTGAGGGCGGCACCTGGTCTGAGGACGGCACCTGGTCTGAGGGCGGCACCTGGTCTGAGGGAGGCACCTGGTCTGAGGGCGGCACCTGGTCTGATGACGGAACCTGGTGGTCTGAGGGCGGCACCTGGTCTGAGGGTGGCACCTGGTCTGAAGGCGGCACCTGGTCTGAGGGAGGCACCTGGTCTGAGGGCGGCGCCTGGTTTGATGACGGAACCTGGTCGTCTGAGGGCGGCACCTGGTCTGAGGGCGGCACCTGGTCGTCTGAGGGCGGCACCTGGTCTGAATGCGGCTCCTGGTCTGAGGGCGGCAACTGGTCTGAGGGTGGCACCTGGTCTGAGGGAGGCACCTGGTCGTCTGAAGGCGGCACCTGGTCTGAGGGCGGCACCTGGTCTGAGGGCGGCACCTGGCATGAGAGCGGCACCTAGTCTGAGGGCGGCACCTGACATGAGGGCTGCATCTGACCTGGGGCGGTGCCTCACCAGAGGGCGGCACGTGGGCGGGACCTGGCCTGAGGGTGGCACCGGCCGCCCGTCAAGGGCCGGTGCCGCCCTCAGCTTCATGCTTTGGTGACGTCACCAAAGCGTGAAGTTTTATTTTTGTCCCTTCATCAATGTTAACGCTATGGGAGGTTCAGTGATACTTAACAAAATACAAACTCGATTGAGCGATGAGTTAGCGGTGATAGGAAAACAGTAAGCAAACCATACGAAAGCCACATCCATTGTCTTTTGATACCAGGGTGTACTTTGCCTGTGGCTTGTACAACAACATGTTAAATATGGTCTTATGCGAAAGGAAGTTTTCCTTGCACGCGCACTGCCTAAACAATGTGACATGAACAATGTGACATGTGACATGCTGTGAACAATGTGACATGTGACATGCTGTGAACAATGTGACATGTGACATGATGTGAACAATGTGACATGTGACATGCTGTGAACAATGTGACATGTGACATGATGTGAACAATGTGACATGTGACATGCTGTGAACAATGTGACATGTGACATGATGTGAACAATGTGACATGTGACATGCTGTGAACAATGTGACATGTGACATGCTGTGAACAATGTGACATGTGACATGCTGTGAACAATGTGACATGTGACATGCTGTGAACAATGTGACATGTGACATGCTGTGAACAATGTGACATGTGACATGCTGTGAACAATGTGACATGTGACATGCTGTGAACAATGTGACATGTGACATGATGTGAACAATGTGACATGTGACATGCTGTGAACAATGTGACATGTGACATGATGTGAACAATGTGACATGTGACATGCTGTGAACAATGTGACATGTGACATGCTGTGAACAATGTGACATGTGACATGCTGTGAACAATGTGACATGTGACATGCTGTGAACAATGTGACATGTGACATGCTGTGAACAATGTGACATGTGACATGCTGTGAACAATGTGACATGTGACATGCTGTGAACAATGTGACATGTGACATGCTGTGAACAATGTGACATGTGACATGCTGTGAACAATGTGACATGTGACATGCTGTGAACAATGTGACATGTGACATGCTGTGAACAATGTGACATGTGACATGCTGTGAACAATGTGACATGTGACATGCTGTGAACAATTTGACATGTGACATGCTGTGAACAATGTGACATGTGACATGCTGTGAACAATGTGACATGTGACATGCTGTGAACAATGTGACATGTGACATGCTGTGAACAATGTGACATGTGACATGCTGTGAACAATGTGACATGTGACATGCTGTGAACAATGTGACATGTGACATGCTGTGAACAATGTGACATGTGACATGCTGTGAACAATGTGACATGTGACATGCTGTGAACAATGTGACATGTGACATGCTGTGAACAATGTGACATGTGACATGCTGTGAACAATGTGACATGTGACATGCTGTGAACAATGTGACATGTGACATGCTGTGAACAATGTGACATGTGACATGCTGTGAACAATGTGGCATGTGACATGCTGTGAACAATGTGACATGTGGCATGCTGTGAACAATGTGACATGTGACATGCTGTGAACAATGTGACATGTGACATGATGTGAACAATGTGACATGTGCCATGCTGTGAACAATGTGACATGTGACATGCTGTGAACAATGTGACATGTGACATGCTGTGAACAATGTGACATGTGACATGTTGTGAACAATGTGACATGTGACATGCTGTGAACAATGTGACATGTGACATGATGTGAACAATGTGACATGTGACATGATGTGAACAATGTGACATGTGACATGCTGTGAACAATGTGACATGTGACATGCTGTGAACAATGTGACATGTGACATGCTGTGAACAATGTGACATGTGACATGCTGTGAACAATGTGACATGTGACATGCTGTGAACAATGTGACATGTGACATGATGTGAACAATGTGACATGTGATTTCCGCTCCCTGATGTTTTTTATGAATAGCAGCGGAAAAACAACCATGCACACCGCCACCAAAATTGACACAGCTGTTTGGGCATCAATTATCCACATGGTGTGGAATTCTTTACCTCGGGTCATCTCAGGTCAGGTTACCAGGTCATCAAGTGACCCCACCTCCAAACATGTTTGCGGTCGTGCCATAGCCAAAGTGATTGACCGAACAGTCTGAAACTCACAGGATGTTATCAGGTCATAAGTACCTACAATTTGTTTATCTCGAATTTGTCATACCGGTGACCTAAGGTCAGGTCGATTTCGTGACCTCCCCATTATAAGTAAATGGGGAGAAATTAAAACACGTATGTATCCATATGAAATGGCTAAATTTGACCAGTTTTCACCATTTCTGTGCAAAATACAAAACCCCATGTCACATTTCTGTTCTTTGACCTCGACGAGGTCAACTCAGGTGACCCCCAGGGCACGTATGATTTTTCTTCAATAACTCTTTACCAAATCAAGGTAGAGCAATGAGATTTTCACCATTGTATTTGGCTTGTCGAGACAAATTATTCTGATACCTAATTTACCACAATTACAATTAACAACGATTTAGCTGGGCCTAGGACGATTTACCTGGGACATATTTTAATAAATTACATTAGAATAAGAATATACACATACCAAAAGTGATTCATAATATGACGTCACTTAAATACAAAATCCACACTCTGGTGACCTTATTAAGTCAACTAAAAAAATTGACCTCAGGTCAAGGTCAAGTGGTGACCCAAGTAGGGCATGTTGTATATAGGAAGACGTGTCTCGACGATACAAACATATTGCTGTCTGTCTTACTTCTTTATCTTCATTGTGTCGGGAGTTTTTGCCAAAAAGTGATGGTGACCTCGCATGACCTCAAATGACCCCATAGGGGTCACTGAACAAAACTTACACTTGGATCATCAATAATATCCCATAATAACATGATCCAGAAGTAATTGGACTAATATCATGCATATCCTTGAAATAGGAAGCATTTGTATATTTCCCCATTGACTTATTATGGGGAGGCTACGAAATTTACCTGACCTTAGGTCACCGATATCACAATTCCGAGATAAAATAATTGTAAGTACTGATGCCTTCATGACATCCTGTAAGTTTCAAACTGATCGGTGAGAAACTCTGGCTTTGGCAGAACTGCAAACATTTTTGGAGGTGGGGTCACTTGACCTGGTCTGGTGACCTGACCTGAGATGACCCGAGGTGATTTTTTTCTCAAAGTGTGTGCAATTGATGTCCTAATAGTTTTTTTTTGTCAAAACCCGGCGGCGCTGCGCGCCGTCGTTTTTTCGCTATCCGCGAAAAACCTGAGGGAGGGAGGGGGGGGGGGGCGGAAATCAACCCCCCTGCAGTGCGCGGGTTAAGAGAGCCCTCGTCAGGGCTGGAAACGTTCTGAGTGTCTGATAAGACACTTATGACTTGTGAGGCCTAAGAGGGTCATATGCCGGTCTGGCAGGCCCTAGCAAGACTTGAGAGAGGACCATCGGTAGATCTGAGAGGTGCCTCGGTCGGTATGAGAGGGCCCTTAGGTCGGTAAGACAGGGCCCTCTGGCCTCAGCCCCTTTGGAGTTATATGGCTGGACTTGAGAGGACTCTCTGTCGGTCTGAGCGGGCTCTATACGAGTTTGAGACGACCCTCGGTCGGTCTGAGCGGCCCTGCAGTCAGTTTTAGGGCTCTCGGCCGGCCTGATAGCGCCCATAGTTGGCAAGAGAGGGCCAGGAAAGCATCAGCGCCTCTAAGAAGACCTGAAAGGGTCCTCGTCCGATATGAGAGGGCATTTCTAGGCCTGACTTATAGGGCCGTTATCAGGCCTAAGAGAGCCTAATGCCGGTTCAAAGGCCCTTTGTAGGCTTAAACTGGCCCTCGGTCGGCTTGCAAGGGTCCTCGGTTGGTAAAACAGGCCACAGGGTCTCTTGCTGTTTTGATAGGATATTTTTAGACCTGAGGAGGTCTTTTGGTTTTTGTCGGTCAGAAAGGGTATGTCAGGCCTGATAGGGCCATAGACTTGTCTAAGAAGGTCCTATCCCGATCTGAGAGGATCCTGGATCGGTCTGAGAAGGCTCTATACCGGCCTGAGAAGGTCCTAAGTCGGCAAGATAAACCCTCCACCATACTTGAGAGGACCATAAGTAAACCTGAGAGGATCCTCGGCTGGTCTGAAAGGGCCATCGGTCGAAGTAGGAAGTAGGAAAGGAAAAGGTGAAAGGAAGTAGGAAAAGGTGGGTACCTTTTGATAATTTTACGTGTGAAAAATGTGTGCGTTTACTGTGTGGTTTATTAATCAAAATATGAGTAAGTTACCTTTTCTAAATATGTAGGTGCCTACCCCCAACCCTACCAGTACCAAGGTATGCACCTAGTTAGGACTGATTGAACAGTGGCTTTGTGGCCACTGGAGTTCGACACAAAGCCTCGCTTTCTTCACGCATAGCTGAATTACTGGCTGCAGCTAAGGACACAGAGCTCATATAATTGGCCATTAAGTCCACAGGGCACAGATAAATGCTGGGCCGCTGGCATATTTTTTGGACAGTTTATGCTGTTCGACCAAAAAATAATGATTCTTTGAGCAATGAATGATTCAATCAGTCTATTTTATCTGTATGAATGATTCAATCAGTGACTCACAACAGGGTTGCGCATGAGGTGAATCGATTCATGAGTCATTCATTTGAAATAAGCATGATTCAATCAAAAGTAGTCGATTCACATTGAATTGTTGACAAGTCTGCATAGAGAGCTATTTCATATTAATTATAAGAAGTGGCAGCCACCTAGGTGTCCGTCTGGCCTTTCGGATGTCACCCGATTGCTTAATAACCCCGCGCACCTTGTAGTCAAAACCTCGCAATTTGGCAGGCTAGTGGGATGTAGGGTCGCACTAGCTTATATGCAAATTTTCCGTCGATCCATGATCGCAATAGAGTGCAATTCGAATTATTCTTAATATGCGTTGAATATCAGAAATTATATTCGCCAGCCGGCTGACAGTGGACTGGCTTTTTGATTTTGCTTTCGGGAGACACTTGCTCAGTGGTCATGGGGGTCAGGGTCAGGGTTTTATTTATATTTAGGAGGTCGGTGGTGCGATACAAGGCAACGTCACTGGCGTGTTTTTTTATATCTTCTTCATAAGCTCAGCGCATCTCACTGTTCTGCATGCTGGCCGACCCGGGCTGCCCGGAACTGTACAGGAGGACGGATCGCCCCGGAACCGGTGACCGCCGCTGGTTCATTGTGCGGGGTAGTCGTGTGTGGACCGCTGGCCGAGACGGATGCGGATGAAGTAACTCATGTACTTTGAGTAATGGATGAAGTAGTTATCCGAAAACTACCTCGGTTTGCAAACTTGGAACGCATTTGGGCAGAACTTGAACGCAATTGCTTGCATATTTTGTTTTTATAAATTTAGTCCAAAGCTTTTGAATGAATAGATTTCCGAGGTCAGGACCCGGCATAAACAGTTTGATTACCGAGCGAAGCGAGGTCTTCCGTCAACTAGGGGAAAATATACGTATGAACGGCCCGACCGTAGCCATGGTTTTCAGAAGCTTATTTCTTTGCAGTTATTCGGTCTAAGTGACTGAAAACATGCGCACAAAAACAACGTTCATGTCGTAAAACTATCTGCCGGTGTTTTCTTTCAGCAAGCACAAAGTGTGCCTAAACAATAAATAGGGCACATTAACGCCATAATATGCCCGTTTTTCTGCTACCGAAATTGCATTTAAATTCATGTCAACTTCCCTCAAGAAAAGTAAAAATATTGTCCTGATCCCTTCAATTCTTCCATTGCACTAATACTTTTTCCTAATGCTTTTTATGATATTGAGACCTGCAATATTTCCGAACAAGGTATTTATTTATGTCTCCAAAATTGAGGGGGGGGGGGGGGGGTGGACAATATCCCCCAGTCTGACGACCGGGGGACGGTGTCCCCCCGTCCCTCCTACGGCGACGCCCTTGAGCGATGTGCATATAGGGTACAATATGCGTGCATATTATGCTTGTGTTATGAGTTAACAGGATCCAGTGTTTTGTTTAGTGGCAGGTAAAGGTTCCATGAAGCGGCATAAAAAGGTAATGCGAGGTAGCCCTACCTGCCTGAGTTAGCTGAGTGCGCCTCTGCCCACCGGTGATGTTATGACCGGGAGTCAGCTGCTGGCGGGTGCCGGAGGCTGCCGGAGGGTGCCGGAGGGTGCCGGAGGGTGCTGGAGGGTGCCGGAGGGTGCCGGAGGGTGCCGGAGGCTGCCGGAGGGTGCCGGAGGGTGCTGGAGGGTGCCGGAGGGTGCCGGAGGGTGCCGGAGGGTGCTGGAGGGTGCCGGAGGGTGTTGTAGGGTGCCGGAGGGTGCCGGAGTGTGCCGGAGGGTGCCGGAGGGTGCTGGAGGGTGCCGGAGGGTGCCAGAGGCTGCCGGAGGGTGCCGGAGGGTGCTGGAGGGTGCCGGAGGGTGCCGGAGGGTGCTGGAGGGTGCCGGAGTCTGCCGAAGGGTGCCGGAGGGTGCTGGAGGGTGCCGGAGGGTGCCGGAGGGTGCCGGAGGGTGTCGGAGGGCGCCGGAGGGTGCTGGAGGGTGCCGTAGGGTGCCGGAGGGTGCTGGAGGGTGCCGGAGGGTGCCGTAGGCTGCCGGAGGGTTCCGGAGGGTGCTGGAGGGTGCCGGAGGGTGCCGTAGGGTGCCGGAGGGTGCTGGTGCGGCCCGGCCGAATACAGATGGCCGGTGCGTGGGTACCGACTCTCGGTGTGTGAAGAGCGGAGCTCGAATCGAGCGAGCGTGACAGCGGCACTTTCTCTGATGACGGCACCTTCTCTGATGACGGCACCTGGTCTGATCACGGCACCTTCTCTGATGACGGCACCTTCTCTGATGACGGCACCTGGTCTGAGGGCGGCACCTGGTCTGAGGGCGGCACCTTCTCTGATGACGGCACCTTCTCTGATGACGGCACCTGGTCTGAGGGCGGCACCTGGTCTGAGGACGGCACCTGGTCTGAGGGCGGCACCTGGTCTGAGGGAGGCACCTGGTCTGAGGGCGGCACCTGGTCTGATGACGGAACCTGGTGGTCTGAGGGCGGCACCTGGTCTGAGGGTGGCACCTGGTCTGAAGGCGGCACCTGGTCTGAGGGAGGCACCTGGTCTGAGGGCGGCGCCTGGTTTGATGACGGAACCTGGTCGTCTGAGGGCGGCACCTGGTCTGAGGGCGGCACCTGGTCGTCTGAGGGCGGCACCTGGTCTGAATGCGGCTCCTGGTCTGAGGGCGGCAACTGGTCTGAGGGTGGCACCTGGTCTGAGGGAGGCACCTGGTCGTCTGAAGGCGGCACCTGGTCTGAGGGCGGCACCTGGTCTGAGGGCGGCACCTGGCATGAGAGCGGCACCTAGTCTGAGGGCGGCACCTGACATGAGGGCTGCATCTGACCTGGGGCGGTGCCTCACCAGAGGGCGGCACGTGGGCGGGACCTGGCCTGAGGGTGGCACCGGCCGCCCGTCAAGGGCCGGTGCCGCCCTCAGCTTCATGCTTTGGTGACGTCACCAAAGCGTGAAGTTTTATTTTTGTCCCTTCATCAATGTTAACGCTATGGGAGGTTCAGTGATACTTAACAAAATACAAACTCGATTGAGCGATGAGTTAGCGGTGATAGGAAAACAGTAAGCAAACCATACGAAAGCCACATCCATTGTCTTTTGATACCAGGGTGTACTTTGCCTGTGGCTTGTACAACAACATGTTAAATATGGTCTTATGCGAAAGGAAGTTTTCCTTGCACGCGCACTGCCTAAACAATGTGACATGAACAATGTGACATGTGACATGCTGTGAACAATGTGACATGTGACATGCTGTGAACAATGTGACATGTGACATGATGTGAACAATGTGACATGTGACATGCTGTGAACAATGTGACATGTGACATGATGTGAACAATGTGACATGTGACATGCTGTGAACAATGTGACATGTGACATGATGTGAACAATGTGACATGTGACATGCTGTGAACAATGTGACATGTGACATGCTGTGAACAATGTGACATGTGACATGCTGTGAACAATGTGACATGTGACATGCTGTGAACAATGTGACATGTGACATGCTGTGAACAATGTGACATGTGACATGCTGTGAACAATGTGACATGTGACATGCTGTGAACAATGTGACATGTGACATGATGTGAACAATGTGACATGTGACATGCTGTGAACAATGTGACATGTGACATGATGTGAACAATGTGACATGTGACATGCTGTGAACAATGTGACATGTGACATGCTGTGAACAATGTGACATGTGACATGCTGTGAACAATGTGACATGTGACATGCTGTGAACAATGTGACATGTGACATGCTGTGAACAATGTGACATGTGACATGCTGTGAACAATGTGACATGTGACATGCTGTGAACAATGTGACATGTGACATGCTGTGAACAATGTGACATGTGACATGCTGTGAACAATGTGACATGTGACATGCTGTGAACAATGTGACATGTGACATGCTGTGAACAATGTGACATGTGACATGCTGTGAACAATGTGACATGTGACATGCTGTGAACAATTTGACATGTGACATGCTGTGAACAATGTGACATGTGACATGCTGTGAACAATGTGACATGTGACATGCTGTGAACAATGTGACATGTGACATGCTGTGAACAATGTGACATGTGACATGCTGTGAACAATGTGACATGTGACATGCTGTGAACAATGTGACATGTGACATGCTGTGAACAATGTGACATGTGGCATGCTGTGAACAATGTGACATGTGACATGCTGTGAACAATGTGACATGTGACATGATGTGAACAATGTGACATGTGACATGCTGTGAACAATGTGACATGTGACATGCTGTGAACAATGTGACATGTGACATGCTGTGAACAATGTGACATGTGACATGCTGTGAACAATGTGACATGTGACATGCTGTGAACAATGTGACATGTGACATGCTGTGAACAATGTGACATGTGACATGCTGTGAACAATGTGACATGTGACATGCTGTGAACAATGTGACATGTGACATGCTGTGAACAATGTGACATGTGACATGCTGTGAACAATGTGACATGTGACATGATGTGAACAATGTGACATGTGACATGCTGTGAACAATGTGACATGTGACATGCTGTGAACAATGTGACATGTGACATGCTGTGAACAATGTGACATGTGACATGCTGTGCACAATGTGACATGTGACATGCTGTGAACAATGTGACATGTGACATGCTGTGAACAATGTGACATGTGACATGCTGTGAACAATGTGACATGTGACATGCTGTGAACAATGTGACATGTGACATGCTGTGAACAATGTGACATGTGACATGCTGTGAACAATGTGACATGTGACATGATGTGAACAATGTGACATGTGACATGATGTGAACAATGTGACATGTGACATGCTGTGAACAATGTGACATGTGACATGCTGTGAACAATGTGACATGTGACATGCTGTGAACAATGTGACATGTGACATGCTGTGAACAATGTGACATGTGACATGCTGTGAACAATGTGACATGTGACATGCTGTGAACAATGTGACATGTGACATGCTGTGAACAATGTGACATATGACATGCTGTGAACAATGTGACATGTGACATGCTGTGAACAATGTGACATGTGACATGCTGTGAACAATGTGACATGTGACATGCTGTGAACAATGTGACATGTGACATGCTGTGAACAATGTGACATGTGACATGCTGTGAACAATGTGACATGTGATTTCCACCCCCTGATGTTTTTTTATGAATAGCAGCGGAAAAACAACCATGCACACCGCCACCAAAATTGACACAACTGTTTGGGCATCAATTATCCACATGGTGTGGAATTCTTTACCTCGGGTCATCTCAGGTCAGGTTACCAGGTCATCAAGTGACCCCACCTCCAAACATGTTTGCGGTCGTGCCATAGCCAAAGTGATTGACCGAACAGTCTGAAACTCACAGGATGTTATCAGGTCATAAGTACCTACAATTTGTTTATCTCGAATTTGTCATACCGGTGACCTAAGGTCAGGTCGATTTCGTGACCTCCCCATTATAAGTAAATTGGGAGAAATTAAAACACGTATGTATCCATATGAAATGGCTAAATTTGACCAGTTTTCACCATTTCTGTGCAAAATACAAAACCCCATGTCACATTTCTGTTCTTTGACCTCGACGAGGTCAACTCAGGTGACCCCCAGGGCACGTATGATTTTTCTTCAATAACTCTTTACCAAATCAAGGTAGAGCAATGAGATTTTCACCATTGTATTTGGCTTGTCGAGACAAATTATTCTGATACCTAATTTATTATTATTAGAATAAGAATATACACATACCAAAAGTGATTCATAATATGACGTCACTTAAATACAAAATCCACACTCTGGTGACCTTATTAAGTCAACTAAAAAAATTGACCTCAGGTCAAGGTCAAGTGGTGACCCAAGTAGGGCATGTTGTATATAGGAAGACGTGTCTCGACGATACAAACATATTGCTGTCTGTCTTACTTCTTTATCTTCATTGTGTCGGGAGTTATTGACAAAAAAGTGATGGTGACCTCGCATGACCTCAAATGACCCCATAGGGGTCACTGAACAAAACTTACACTTGGATCATCAATAATATCCCATAATAACATGATCCAGAAGTAATTGGACTAATATCATGCATATCCTTGAAATAGGAAGCATTTGTATATTTCCCCATTGCCTTATTATGGGGAGGTTACGAAATTGACCTGACCTTAGGTCACCGATATCACAATTCCGAGATACAATAATTGTAAGTACTGATGCCTTCATGACATCCTGTAAGTTTCAAACTGATCGGTGAGAAACTCTGGCTTTGGCAGAACTGCAAACATTTTTGGAGGTGGGGTCACTTGACCTGGTCTGGTGACCTGACCTGAGATGACCCGAGGTTATTTTTTTCTCAAAGTGTGTGCAATTGATGTCCTAATAGGTTTTTTGTCAAAACCCGGCGGCGCTGCGCGCCGTCGTTTTTTCGCTATCCGCGAAAACCTGAGGGAGGGAGGGGGGGGGGGGGGGGGAGCAGGAAATCAACCCCCCTGCAGTGCGCGGGTTAAGAGAGCCCTCGTCAGGGCTGGAAACGTTCTGAGTGTCTGATAAGACACTTATGACTTGTGAGGCCTAAGAGGGTCATATGCCGGTCTGGCAGGCCCTAGCAAGACTTGAGAGAGGACCATCGGTAGATCTGAGAGGTGCCTCGGTCGGTATGAGAGGGCCCTTAGGTCGGTAAGACAGGGCCCTCTGGCCTCAGCCCCTTTGGAGTTATATGGCTGGACTTGAGAGGACTCTCTGTCGGTCTGAGCGGGCTCTATACGAGTTTGAGACGACCCTCGGTCGGTCTGAGCGGCCCTGCAGTCAGTCTTAGGGCTCTCGGCCGGCCTGATAGCGCCCATAGTTGGCAAGAGAGGGCCAGGAAAGCATCAGCGCCTCTAAGAAGACCTGAAAGGGTCCTCGTCCGATATGAGAGGGCATTTCTAGGCCTGACTTATAGGGCCGTTATCAGGCCTAAGAGAGCCTAATGCCGGTTCAAAGGCCTTTTGTAGGCTTAAACTAGCCCTCGGTCGGCTTGCAAGGTTCCTCGGTTGGTAAAACAGGCCACAGGGTCTCTTGCTGTTTTGATAGGATATTTTTAGACCTGAGGAGGTCTTTTGGTTTTTGTCGGTCAGAAAGGGTATGTCAGGCCTGATAGGGCCATAGACTTGTCTAAGAAGGTCCTATCCCGATCTGAGAGGATCCTGGATCGGTCTGAGAAGGCTCTATACCGGCCCGAGAAGGTCTTAAGTCGGCAAGATAAACCCTCCCCCATACTTGAGAGGACCATCAGTAAACCTGAGAGGATCCTCGGCTGGTCTGAAAGGGCCATCGGTCGACTTGCGAGGACCCTTGATCTGTCTGAAAGGGTCTTCAGTAGGCATGGGTGGATAATTGTTTTCAAAGTTGCCCCGGCCGAGGCCCGAGGACAGGGGCGCAACCAAGGGGGCCTAGGGGGCACGTGGTGGTGGTGGTGGTGGTGGTGGTGGTGTGTGTGGGGGGGGGGGGGGGAGGGGTCCGTGAAGTTCGCGATATATTCGGATTCGAATTCAGCGTCGAGCAGCGATTCGCTTCAAAATTTGGGAACAGGTCAATTGGGGCCACGCTGATCACGAATATGACATTAATTTTGACATTCAATGTCATCTTCACAATAATTTTAAAGGTCAAAGGTGGCTCAATATTGACGACCCCAGGGTGGCTCAAAACGACCTGCAGTTGGTGTCCAATCGCCAAAATAATGGCCTCATTCGATTCCTCGTGTCAATATTTGATTCCGCAGCCTTCGCAACCTCACTCGTGGAAAATGACCTTAACCCTCATTTTCAGGTTTAAAGGACGGGGCGGCCCATTTTCAAGGTCAAAGGACCTTGAAAGAGGCTCAAAACGACCCGAAGTTATTGTCCGATCGCAAACATAATGGTATCATTCGATTCCCCGGGTCAATATAGCCGCAGCCTTCGCAACCTCACTCGTGGCAAATGACCTTGACCCTCATGTTTGGGGTTAAAGGACGGGGCGGCTCATTTGTAAGGTCAAAGGACCTTGAAAGAGGCTCAAAACGACACGAAGTTATTGTCCGATCGCATAAATAATGGTCTCATTTGATTCTTCGGGTCAACATAGCCGCAGCCTTCGCAACCTCACTCATGGCAAATGACCTTGACCCTCATTGTCAAGATCAAAGGATTGGTGGCTCATACAAACCCGAAGTTATTGTCCGATCGTCATTGACCTTGAAATTGAGGGTCAAAGTCATTTGCCACGAGTGAAGTTGCGAAGGCTGCGGCTAGTATTGACCCGAGGAATCGAATGAGACCATTATTTTGGCAATATGACAATAACTTGGATCGTTTTGAGCCTCACGTCTTTTGACCTTGAAAGTGACCTTGAAGGTGACCTTGAATGACGAAATGCATGTCATTTTCGTGATCAGCGTGCCCCAATTGATCTGTTACCACGTGTTTAAGTGAATCACCACTCGACGCTGAATTCGAATCCGAATCCGTCGCTAACTTCATGGATGCGCGGGGGGGGGGGCATCACGATTGAGGGTGCCTCTCCTATAGGCGTTTGGACAGACACCGAAGGCGCCACTCTCGAGTGCAGGTGGTGCCATTCGAGTCGTGAGTGCCGGCGGCACCCCTTTGGATCGGAAATGATGCCTCCTTTAGACCGGAGATAACGACCCCAGCTGTGCCTCCCCCGAAAACAAAAGTTTTCTGAACTGCCCGAGGTGCTCACCAAGACAACGTTGGCAAGGCGCAGCCTCCCTTGACTGCCCTCCCCCCCCCCTATTTCGGAAGTGCGCCAAAAGAGCAATTCTACTCATATTTTTACAGATAATCGTACCAAGTGTGCATTTTTATGCTGGGATTATATTTGGGTTTCTGTATTATTTTTTAATAAAAACTAAGGGCTTGCAAAACAAGGTATCCCAAAAAGTTGCACCGGCCCCGCCGGGGCAACTTTGAGGTTGCCCCGGCCGCGGATGGGACTGCCCTATAGGATTCTCCACCCATGTCAGTAGGTCTGGAAGGGCCCACGCTCGGCCTAAGGAAGTGTACACAGCAGGACATGAAAAGGAAAAAATATTCCTTTTAGTTGGGACTGGAGTTTTGAAGTTATAGCAGAACCCCATAGCCAATTGAAGTGACTCGAAACCAATTTCACTCCGTTTTTGCACAAAGCACAGGCAAATCTGAAAGCCACGAGAACTCCAGTCTCCAGACACTAATAGGGTAGACTGGGACAAAGCGCACCCCCGGGGTAATTCGCCCAATGTCAATACATCAAATTTGCAATGATCTTCAGCAAATATGTCAGCGTCATCTGAGAGAGGGCGCGACAATGAACTGCTGTTGGTCTTTCCGGTTCAGCATCACGTCCGGTGACAATGATGTGCAGTAGGAAAGTTTTTCATCATGTTAATGTAAAATTTGAGTCTTTTGAGCAATGGAACAACAGAAATGAACTCGCTATCGAATCGCAACTTTCTGCCTATAACTATCATGCACATATTAATGTTTTGTTTTTGTTTACATTCATTTATGAGAGTCTCTGATAACCATGCTCAGAACTGGATTGAACCGTATTGCGGGGTAATACGGCACTGGTTACCCGGCAAAGCGCCACACCACCCCGCCGCAGCACCCTCAACGACACCACCCCGCCACTGCACCCACAATATCACCACCCCGCCACTGCACCCACAATATCACCACCCCGCCGCACTCCGCAGCACCCACAATATCACCACCCCGCCACTGCACCCACAATATCACCACCCCGCCGCACTCCGCAGCACCCACAACATCACCACCCCGCCGCAGCACCCACAATATCACCACCCCGCCGCACTCCGCAGCACCCACAATATCACCACCCCGCCACTGTACCCACAATATCACCACCCCGCCGCAGCGCCCACAATATCACCACCCCGCCACTGTACCCACAATATCACCACCCCGCCACTGTACCCACAATATCACCACCCCGCCACTGCACCCACAATATCACCACCCCGCCACTGTACCCACAATATCACCACCCCGCCGCAGCACCCACACTATCACCACCCCGCCACTGTACCCACAATATCACCACCCCGCCACTGTACCCACAATATCACCACCCCGCCACTGCACCCACAATATCACCACCCCGCCACTGTACCCACAATATCACCACCCCGCCACAACACCCTCAATATCACCACCCCGCCGCAGCACCCACAATATCACCACCCCGCCACTGTACCCACAATATCACCACCCCGCCGCAGCACCCACACTATCACCACCCCGCCACTGTACCCACAATATCACCACCCCGCCACTGTACCACAATATCACCACCCCGCCACTGTACCCACAATATCACCACCCCGCCACTGTACCCACAATATCACCACCCCGCCACTGCACCCACAATATCACCCCCCCCCCCCCCGCTGCACCCACACTATCACCACCCCGCCACTGTACCCACAATATCACCACCCCGCCACTGTACCCACAATATCACCACCCCGCCACTGCACCCACAATATCACCACCCCGCCGCTGTACCCACAATATCACCACCCCGCCACTGCACCCACAATATCACCACCCCGCCACTGTACCCACAATATCACCACCCCGCCACTGTACCCACAATATCACCACCCCGCCGCAGCACCCACAATATCACCACCCCGCCACTGTACCCACACTATCACCACCCCCCACAGCACCCACAATATCACCACCCCGCCACTGTACCCACACTATCACCACCCCCCACAGCACCCACAATATCACCACCCGCCGCAGCACCCACAATATCACCACCCCGCCGCACTCCGCAGCACCCACAATATCACCACCCCGCCACTGCACCCACAATATCACCACCCCGCCGCACTCCGCAGCACCCACAATATCACCACCCCGCCACTGCACCCACAATATCACCACCCCGCCGCAGCACCCTCAACGACACCACCCCGCCACTGCACCCACAATATCACCACCCCGCCACTGTACCCACAATATCACCACCCCGCCACTGTACCCACACTATCACCACCCCCCACCCCCCCACAGCACCCACAATATCACCACCCCCCACAGCACCCACAATATCACCACCCCGCCGCAGCACCCACAATATCACCACCCCCGCCGCAGCACCCACAATATCACCACCCCGCCGCACTCCGCAGCACCCACAATATCACCACCCCGCCGCACTCCGCAGCACCCACAATATCACCACCCCGCCACTGCACCCACAATATCACCACCCCGCCGCAGCACCCTCAACGACACCACCCCGCCACTGCACCCACAATATCACCCCCCCCCCCCCGCAGCACCCACACTATCACCACCCCGCCACTGCACCCACAATATCACCACCCCGCCACTGTACCCACAATATCACCACCCCACCGCAGCACCCACAATATCACCACCCCGCCACTGTACCCACAATATCACCACCCCGCCGCAGCACCCACAATATCACCACCCCACCGCAGCACCCACAATATCACCACCCCGCCACTGTACCCACAATATCACCACCCCGCCGCAGCACCCACAATATCACCACCCCACCGCAGCGCCCACAATATCACCACCCCGCCGCAGCACCCACAATATCACCACCCCGCCGCAGCACCCACACTATCACCACCCCGCCACAACACCCACAATATCACCACCCCGCCGCAGCACCCACACTATCACCACCCCGCCACAACACCCACAATATCACCACCCCCGCCGCAGCACCCACACTATCACCACCCCGCCACAACACCCACAATATCACCACCCCGCCGCAGCACCCACACTATCACCACCCCGCCACAGCACCCACAATATCACCACCCCGCCACTGTACCCACAATATCACCACCCCGCCACAACACCCACAATATCACCACCCCGCCACTGCACCCACAATATCACCACCCCGCCACTGTACCCACAATATCACCACCCCGCCACTGTACCCACAATATCACCACCCCGCCACTGTACCCACAATATCACCACCCCGCCACTGTACCCACAATATCACCACCCCGCCACTGTACCCACAATATCACCACCCCGCCACAACACCCACAATATCACCACCCCGCCACTGTACCCACAATATCACCACCCCGCCGCACTCCGCAGCACCCACAATATCACCACCCCGCCGCAGCACCCTCAATATCACCCCCCCGCCACTGTACCCACAATATCACCACCCCGCCACTGTACCCACAATATCACCACCCCGCCGCAGCACCCACAATATCACCACCCCGCCACTGTACCCACAATATCACCACCCCACCGCAGCACCCACAATATCACCACCCCGCCGCAGCACCCTCAACGACACCACCCCACCGCAGCACCCACAATATCACCACCCCGCCACTGCACCCACAATATCACCACCCCGCCACTGTACCCACAATATCACCACCCCGCCACAACACCCACAATATCACCACCCCGCCGCAGCACCCACAATATCACCACCCCACCACTGCACCCACAATATCACCACCCCGCCACTGTACCCACAATATCACCACCCCCGCCACTGTACCCACAATATCACCACCCCGCCACTGCACCCACAATATCACCACCCCGCCACTGTACCCACAATATCACCACCCCGCCACTGCACCCACACTATCACCACCCCGCCACTGTACCCACAATATCACCACCCCGCCACTGTACCCACAATATCACCACCCCGCCGCTGCACCCACAATATCACCACCCCGCCGCAGAACCCACAATATCACCACCCCGCCACTGTACCCACAATATCACCACCCCGCCGCAGCGCCCTCAACGACACCACCCCCCGCCGCAGCACCCACAATATCACCACCCCGCAGCACCCACAATATCACCACCCCACCGCAGCACCCTCAATATCACCACCCCGCCGCTGCACCCACACTATCACCACCCCGCCACTGTACCCACAATATCACCACCCCGCCACTGTACCCACAATATCACCACCCCCGCCACTGCACCCACAATATCACCACCCCGCCACTGTACCCACAATATCACCACCCCCGCCGCAGCACCCATAATATCACCACCCCGCCACTGTACCCACAATATCACCACCCCGCCGCAGCACCCACAATATCACCACCCCGCCGCAGCACCCACAATATCACCACCCCGCCACAACACCCACACTATCACCACCCCCGCCGCAGCACCCACACTATCACCACCCCGCCACTGTACCCACAATATCACCACCCCCGCCGCAGCACCCACAATATCACCAC
>JAXIVJ010010327.1:0-47629 GCA_036785665.1 Chirona hameri
GACGACGACGTGACGACACGTGACTAGTGACATGGAGCGGTCACGTGGCACCCGGTCATGACACGCCACGTGCTGACGGCCGCCGTTCAGCACGTGCGCTCGGACGCTGGTGTTCTGATGTGACGACACGTGACGATGCCGGCAATGTAGGCGCGCACGCTGCGCGCCTACATTGCCGGCATCACTCTGGAGCCCTGAAGCCCGACACCGTGCCGCGTCGCACTGCGTTCGCTTCGCCACGCTCTCGACACGTCGTGCTCCGTACGCTTCACCGCTTCGTGCTGCGATTGCTCGCACGCCGTGCTGCGTTCGCCTAGCGCTTCGTGCGGCACTCACTTCAAAGCCCGCGGAACGTAAACGCTCCTGAATGGTGCCCAGACGCGTGCAGAAGAAAACCTTTCCAGCCGAAAAATGTTCCATTAATCGTTAGCCGCCGGCGCTCTGAAGCCGTCGACAAAACGGCGCGCAGTAAACAGCGCTTTTACCGCGGCTGCGTCTGACGTCCGTCGGCCCGGCTAGGCGCGGCAGCGCGGCAGGGCCCAGCAAGGATCGATTACCTTCAGAGTATCCATTTTCTCAGGCCATTTAATCAGCGGGGGGATGGTCAGGCCGAGTGTTTTCGTTTTGACGCTCGGTTAGGCCCCCGGGAGAGGGTCGTGTTTAAGAGCGATGTGCCGCCCGGGGGACGAGCTGAGGGACGCGGGGGCGGGGAGGTGCAGAGGATCCTCAGCATATCACCCTCCGGCAGGGGAGGGAGCGGTGCCGTGTATGGGGAGGGGTGGGGGACGGGGAGGAGGGGAGGGGAGGATCCGCTCCCTCCCCCTGGCACCCATCAGTCAGGTGTTTTCGACCGCCGGCAGCTCGGGGCAATTTCACATGATTACCATTATCACCCTGTGCGCCTGGGCCGCCTGCCGACCCTGGGAGGGGGGGGGGGGGGGGGGGGGGGGGGAGGAGGAGAGACGGGACAGGGGAGGAGGGCTAATTAAAGCGGGACAGTCCTGAGCCCCGTCCCCTGGCCTCCCCCTGACTGATCTTCCTGATTGCTGAGATCATCACTAACTACGCCACGTGTCCCGTTCATGAGTTCCACTCTGTCGTCCTTTCCAGTTCAATCAACACCGCCAGGCCCGAGGACAGCAAACAGAGAGTTGAGCCTGGCTACGGCTGGCTTGCTGGCTGCCTGCCCTTCTCCAATACCCAGCAGACGCAGCGGCGTGCTGTCGGAAGTAGCACGTCATGGTCACGACGGAGAAATCAGGGGGCTATCAGCGGTCGACGCACTGTCCACCCCCGCAGTGTCCGACGGGACTCAGACTGTCCCCCCCCCGGCCCAGACGAGCTCCCGAGAATGGGCTCCGACGGGGTTCCGACCGGCTAGGACGAGCGGTCAGCACGGCCGTTTTCCGGCGGCGAGATCGTACGAAACTGACCCATCCGGCGCCCGCCGCCCGCCGCTGGCGACAATTGGGGTGGGATCCATTGGGGCGGGGGGACCGGTGACGGGACGTGATGGGATAGTGTGGGTTATCGTGTCCGACGCAGCGGTCATCTCACACGGCTTCGAATGGCTCCGCAGCTTGGCACATCGGCCGCCACGCCGCCCCAGCACGGCCGCCACGCCGGCCCACAGCACGGCCGCCACGCCGCCCACAGCACGGCCGCCACGCGCCACAGCACGCCGCCACGCCGCCACAGCACGGCCGCCACGCCGCCCACAGCACGGCCGCCACGCCGCCACAGCACGGCCGCCACGCCGCCCACAGCACGGCCGCCACTCCGCCTACAGCACGGCCGCCACGCCGCCACAGCACGCCGCCACTCCGCCTACAGCACGGCCGCCACGCCGCCCACAGCACGGCGCCACGCCGCCACAGCACGGCCGCCACGCCGCCCACAGCACGGTCCGCCACGCCGCCACAGCACGGTCACACGCCGCCCACAGCACGGCCGCCTGTGTCGTTATGGACGGACCAGTCAGTCGGCAACGCAGATGAAAGCCCAGAGCCGAGACCGAAATACAGCACATAGAACAGCCAGCAGGATATGGTTTCTCGGTACATGGTTTTCGCCGCCCAGGTTTGCAGCTTAGCATTCACGCAATGCAATACCACAGCTATAAACTTGTCCACCACGGATCAGCTGCTCAGATTGACGTAAGAATTCACAAGTCGTTCCTTTACGTAGATGGCCGATAAGCAAACCATTAATATTAAAAACTGAAGAAAATAGTCTCCTCAACGAGGAGCTCATATTTGACAACCTTCATGATTCACAAGCCGTTTCTTTCCTTGCATGCATTGGTGGATCCAGCACGAGTGGTTAGGGGAGGGAGGGGGGGGGGGGGGGGGCGGCAAATCCTCAAAAGTCTCACACAATTCTGAAGACTCATCGGATGTCGCTTGCTTATGCATTGATAGCTGATTTAAAACAACCTTTCCTTGGTAAAAGTTGCTTAGATTTTCTTATATAACAGGAAATGTGTCAATTTTGCGCCGATTTCAGGCGGCTGGAGGGGGGGGGGGGGGGGGCATGGCCTCTTGGCCCCCTGGATCCGCCCATGCTTGGATGCATCATCAATAAACATACCATTCCAATTTGAGGCAGGAGATAATAGTCAAATCCACTCAGCGAGGGCCCACGTCTTTTATTCCCATGTATTATCGATAAACATGCCATTAAAATTTCAAACCGGAGATAATAGTATCTCTACTCAGCGGGGGCTCACGTCTGGCTCATGGCTGGCTCATTCATATCTGGCTCATGGACCGCGCCGCTGCAGCTGCCGCCCCCCTCCCCCCAGCCCACTCGCGTGTTTCGGGTACCGGGACCCGCATAATCAGCACAATCAGCATAAATGAGCGTAATAAGCATAAATGCGTGCCCACGGCTTAACGGTCGGGGCCGGCAGCCAGCATGGTGCATGCAACGCGCTATGAGGCCCTCTCCGCTCTCCGCTCGAACGAACGCCGCGCTCCCATGGTATTTCCACCGCCACTCGACCCAGCCGAGGCCCGGAGTCGAGGCAGCGCGCTCCAGCGTGCCTTGCGTGACCCGGGAACTTATTTTCGCCGGCGCGCCTGTTCCCTGAACCGGCCAGCGGCACGCACGGATGGGTCCTGATTAGCGCCGCTTATTAAAAGGGCGGAATAAACAGCTCCGCGTCGGGTTCGCCGCCATTCGTCAGCGCGCCTGTCATCTGTGCGCCGCAATTGGCGCATGCATATTCAGACGAACGTCGCGCCGCGCCGCGCCGTGCCGCGCCGCACCGCACCACGCCGCGATTTGCATGTTATAATGGCACGGCACTTTTCCCGAGCCTAACAACCGGCGCGGCGGTTGCCTGACGTTTTAATTTCAAGTTTTCGGCATGTAAGTTGTCGACGCGTCGCGCGGCCCGGCATTTGGGGTGGTTAGCGGGCTAGGGGCCGATTAGGGCAGCGTCGGGCCGCGACGCCACGGGACGCCAATATCGGCAGTAATGGCGCCTGGCGGGCATTAGAAGTGCGTGCGTGGGGCGTGGGGCGTGGGACGCCGCACGGCATTCTGGCCGCCATAATACCCCATCTATCCGTCGAATGGACGGCCACTCAGCCGCCCTTTGAAGGCGGGACATAAATTTTTATAACGCGTTCGACATCACGGAATAATTTCGTCGCGCGGGCACGCCGCCATGCAAATTTATCCCGCTCATGCATAGGCGATACGAGCGCTGGGCCGGGTAATGAGACGCGCTGTCCCCCGCCGTCGTCTCCGCTTGATCGCTCTGCGCCGTCCCTCGCCGCCGCTCTGCGCCACGCCGTTCCTCTCCGCGCCGCGCCGTGGCGCCGACGTGACAATACCGACGCAGCGGAGCGCGGCGGCGATTCCGGCGCGCCGTCCCGTCGGAATTTCGGCGACAACAGCAGCGCTCGGTCGACAGTGGCGGCACCGCTGCGAGATTGCTGCGACGACGAGGCGGAGACGGCGCGACGGGGGACGGCGCGACGGGGACGGGGCGACGCTGACAGGGCCACCCGGGACCGGCGACGACGGGCTGTTGTCTCCGCGTCCGGCCGGCGCCGCCGTATGACGTCATAGGCTGCTGTGGGTCACAGACGGTGACGTCAGCAGATGGTGATGATGGTGGTGCTTGTGGGACAATAGATGAACGCCGTGGCTGGTTCCGGTGAACATGCGATGCAGGCAGTTTTATTTAGTATTGTGATAGCTGTTCTGTTCTGTGACCCCATTCTGTAGGTCCGCCGTCCAGTCCGGAGTGTCACATCGTGTAGGTTATTGCATTGTGAAACAAAGACAAGCATGCAAATTAAACACGGTGACCGAACTTCTACGCGAAAAGGCCGTTTCGTTTTTAAATGGCCTAGAGGGCGATACAACTCTGCTAAAACACAACAAAATTGGATTTTATAACACTTCGGTAGACACGATGATTTTACCAACCAAATGCAAATAGTACACAATTGCAGGTGAATCTATGCTCAACTCTAATTAGTTTGCACAACTGATAATAAGGCTGACGGTAATAATACTGGTCACTAGAGGCACTGTATCACTCTCCCTTCTAGCCGGGGTAGGTAGCAGCTGCATGTCATCCTTCTCTGAAAATTCAATCCGACAGCGAGGCAGTTGCAGTGTGCCGGGTGGGGAGCAACTACCACCCTGTCCTGTCTGCTGCTGGATCGCCTGCACGCCCCACGGAGCAACAGCAGCAGCAGCAACAGCACTGGGCGATAGGGACAGCAGCCAGAAGCAGCAACGTCAATACACAGGCTGACAGAGGCAGCAGCAGCACATCCGTTCTAATTCGCGACGCCGCCACGTCAGCAGAAACGGAGCTGCAGCTGACAGGCGAATCCTCCCAGCCGAGGGGGTACCGCTGAACCGACAGAGGCGCCACCCTGTCGGAATGAACAGCGGAGCAGTGACGAAGAGAGAGGAGAATCGACGAGCCTGCCGCCGCGGCCACGCCCGCGCAGAACAACGGACCAGCTGTTAGCTGTCACCCCCGAACCTGCTGATCTATCGACTGTACGGCCGGCTGACTTACGCTCAGTACATCCCACTGCTGAAGAACATGCCATTCACTTCACCACAGGGCCAACTCAGCCAGTACCGCCGGGGGGGCGGCCAACCCCGCCCATAGGATCCTGCTGCCTATCCGCTTTGTTTGTTTGAACAGTCTTATATCTGGGATAGCGGTTTGCTCAGAATGGCAAGCGGCAAGGTATGCTATAGCGTATGTCATGGCGTACACCGAAACTAGAAATGAAGACGTAACTAGGAAAAGATCCCTTCGCCACGCCCGGATCAGAATAGAAATCGTTTCGCGGTGTCTCTTTTCTGATATAGAATACGTTAGGCGTTACATCTGGCTGGTTGCGTCTTGTCGGGTGGGTTGGGACGGGATCTGGACGGGGTAGGGAGGTGGGACGGGATGGGACGTGATGGGACGGGACGTGATGGGATGGGATGGGATGGGATGGGATGGGATGGGATGGGATGGGATGGGATGGGATGGGATGGGACGGGACGGGACGGGACGGGACGGGACGGGACGGGACGGGACGGGACGGGATGGGATGGGATGGGATGGGATGGGACGGGACGGGACGGGACGGGACGGGACGGGACGGGACGGGACGGGACGGGACGGGACGGGACGGAACGGGATGGGATGGGACGGGACGGGTTGGGACTGGACGGGACGGGACGGGACGGGACGGGACGGGACGGGACGGGATGGGATGGGATGGGATGGGATGGGATGGGATGGGATGGGATGGGATGGGACGGGACGGGACGGGACGGGACGGGATGGATGGGACGGGACGGGTTGGGACGGGTTGGGACGGGACGGGACGGGACGGGACGGGACGGGACGGGACGGGATGAGACGGGACGAGATGGGATGGGATGGGATGGGATGGGATGGGATGGGATGGGATGGGATGGGATGGGATGGGATGGGATGGGATGGGATGGGATGGGATGGGATGGGATGGGATGGGATGGGATGGGATGGGATGGGATGGGGTGGGGGAAGGGTGGGAAAGGATCGGGGTGGGGGAAGGGTGGGAAAGGATCGGGGTGGGGGAAGGGTGGGAAAGGATCGGGGTGGGGGAAGGGTGGGAAAGGATCGGGTTAGGGAGCGGCCACAGAGATGCATCCGGTAGCCGGAACAGACGCCGGTGATGACATCTTCACTGTCGTCATGACAGGCGCCGAGAACAGGGGGTATCTCGCAGCTGCCGTCCTTCGAATAAACAGCCCAGTCGGTCTGATAGTCTCTAATCCCAGGCTGTATACTGTATACACACGCGGACGTCTGCGGCAGGCATGGCGCTCCTCTCCTGAAAGACGTGCCGTGTGACGTCACTGGACCGCGTGACGTCACTGGTCTACCGACGCAATGCGCCAGCGTAGCGGTACTGTGGGCGTGGCCGAGTCAGGGCGTGTGGGCGTGGCCGAGTCACATGGATGGTATGCGCCTGATACCGCTTGTAACAACGCCCGATGTAGCTGGTGACTGTCCCTGTTGTTGCTCGATGCTGCATGTAACAACCGCATCAACATGGGACCGCAGCAGCGTCCCTGTGGCGAGTGTCCCTGTTATGCGCCTGATACCGCATGTAACAACATGGGACCGGCGGGGCCGGTGCCTGTTGTTCGTGTCCCTGTTGTCGCTTGATGTAGCAACATCAGACCGCTGGAGCCGCTGACGTCCCTCAGAGTGACGTTCGTCCTCAGTGACGTCAGAGTGACGTGCCACACATGTAGCTGACGCGCCTGTGACGCGCCACACGGAGAGCGGACTGTGGTCCGTTGGTCACAGTGACCCGTTATCGGGGACCCCCAGCCAGATGTGGATCCGGCATATGGTTAAACTCTTATCTCCGATGCTAAAACAAAGTGCGACGACGACACGGAATACATTTGGAAGGATGTTTTGTAGATTGCGACTCGGGCTGTCATACAGTGCGTCGCATCAACAGAAACGCAATGCAAGCCTATTGATTTCATCCATAACATCGGGCCAGCGGCCAGTCACAATCTGGCCGCTGTTATCAAATCACTCCGTCGAATGTCGATTCTACCGTTCACATTTCCAGCGTACATATAATCGATATACAATCCCGCTGCGCCATATGCGAGGAAATTTATGAAGCCTGCAGTCCGTATACAGAGCGGGCATTAGGCATCCATCAGATTTGTGTGCGTCGCATTTATAGTCAGCTGGCGGTGGGCAGACTATAAATGGCCCGCTGCGCCCGCCCCGGTCAGCCGGCGGTGGGCACTGCGCCCGCCCCGGTCAGCCGGCGGTGGGCACTGCGCCCGCCCCGGTCAGCCGGCGGTGGGCACTGCGCCCGCCCCGGTCAGCCGGCGGTGGGCACTGCGCCCGCCCCGGTCAGCCGGCGGTGGGCACTGCGCCCGCCCCGGTCAGCCGGCGGTGGGCACTGCGCCCGCCCCGGTCAGCCGGCGGTGGGCACTGCGCCCGCCCCGGTCAGCCGGCGGTGGGCACTGCGCCCGCCCCGGTCAGCCGGCGGTGGGCACTGCGCCCGCCCCGGCGCCGTGCTGGCCGGACTGCAGCTGCTGCCGCTCGTCCGTCATGGGCCGATCACACATCAGACAACTGTCCCTATCGAGCAGAGCCTATTCTGATTACCGGTCACATGCAGGCCGACGGACGGACGGACGGACGGACGGACGGACGGACCGACGGACGGACCGACGGACACAATCAGACTGGATGTACAGAGTGTCCAGCAGTTTCAGCAGACACTGCCGGCCAGGCATGCCTGCTGGTGCCGCACCCAGCTGTGAATGACGGCGGACGTATTGCATACAGCAGGGGCTGACCACATCCCAACACATACCAGCCGATAAAGCTGCAGACCAAGGAAGGCATTGCTGAGCTTTTCGGAATGTTTGTTCTGCTGGAACTTCTAAGCTTCAGTGGAATCCTTGCCCTTTCCTGCGCACTCGCTGAACTTCAGTTCCGAACTGAAATCTGGCTTTATACTCACAGCCTCTCTTGTCGGTATCGAGACGAGACCAGAAAGGGTCCGGTAGAACCGAAGCCCACATTACTCCCGGCTAGCGTGCGCCGCCGTGTGCAGGCCGCGTGCCAGGCACGTGCTCTGTGCCACGTACACGGCCGGCACGTGGCAACGGGAGCAGTTCGCCACTGAAACAGACAGCACGTCGTGACCAGCAGTGCCGCCGTCCGCCGCCCGCCGCCCGCCGCCCGCCGCCGCGCCGGTCGTCGGTACAGACAATAGTACAGACAATGGTGACTGTTGCTGCTGAGAATTGAACAGCCGGCCGACTACGCCGGCACGACGAGCTAGAAAGAAAGAATACATGTTAAATTCATGTCATGAAAAATAGGTCACAAATAATATTTAATGTTCTGATGTAAATTTATGATTTGATTTAATGTTTTGCTTCCTGACTTGTTTCCCAGGACATTTGATGCAATAGGTGACTCATTTGTGACATTTTCTATAGCATGACCGTGCACATTTCCATGTCTACTCTTGTCAGATTTGTATCGATCTACCAAAAACCTCAATCGCCAGACCACGGACAGGTGACAAGGCGACCAGTCTACCCTGGCTCTGACGAGACTGAGACAGACGACTCGTCAGTGACTCATATGGCGTGGTATCTGAGGCGACCAGCCTGCCCTGGCTCTGACGAGACTGAGACAGACGACTCGTCAGTGACTCATATGGTGTGGTATCTGAGGCGACCAGCCTGCCCTGGCTCTGACGAGACTGAGACAGACGACTCGTCAGTGACTCATATGGCGTGGTATCTGAGGCGACCAGCCTGCCCTGGCTCTGACGAGACTGAGACAGACGACTCGTCAGCGACTCGTATGGCGTGGTATCTGAGGCGGATGGCCTGCCCTGGCTCTGACGAGACTGAGACAGACGACTCGTCAGCGACTCGTATGGCGTGGTATCTGAGGCGGATGGCCTGCCCTGGCTCTGACGAGACTGAGACAGACGACTCGTCAGTGACTCATATGGTGTGGTATCTGAGGCGACCAGCTGCAGTCCAACTACTGTCACTTCAGTTGTGTTTGTCGTCGCTGCAGCCGCTGCCACAGCCGCTGCTACAGCCGCTGCTACAGCCGCTGCTACAGCCGCTGCTGCTGCCGCTGCTACATCCGCTGCTGCTGCTGCTGCCGCTGCTACAGCCGCTGCTACAGCCGCTGCTACAGCCGCTGCTACAGCCGCTGCTGCTGCCGCTGCTGCTGCCGCTGCTACAGCCGCTGCTGCAGCCGCTGCTACAGCCGCTGCTACAGCCGCTGCTACAGCCGCTGCTACAGCCGCTGCTACAGCCGCTGCCACAACCGCTGCTACAGCCGCTGCCATTGCCGCTGCTACAACCGCTGCTACAGCCGCTGCCACAGCCGCTGCTACAGCCGCCGCCACTGCCGCTGCTACAGCCACTGCTACAGCCGCTGCTGCTGCCGCTGCTGCTGCTGCCACTGCCACAGTATCTGCCTTAGCCGCTCCGGTCACCGTTCCTCGAGGCATCGTTGGTCGGAAGCCTGATTAGCGCCTGAAGAAGAAGTACGAGGGTAGGGTGGCGTGATAGAACACATCTGAAAACGAGGTCAAATCGAGTAAGCTTGCAATTTTAAACAAATTATAAAAATGAATGTAAACATTATGGAATACGATGTCAGTTTGAATAGTTTGGACAGTTCATACACATGTATAAAATATTACACTGGTCATGCAATACTACGCTAAATGTCAAAGTTAATTACAAATTACCGTGGTGGTTGGCACATGTAATCTAAAACGATGGGTTTAGTGATATGTCGGGGTAGATGAGGTTAATGTTTCGACATCGTTCGCTAGGAATAACTTTCGCGGCTTTGATATGCCCTTTGGTGCTTTGCAACATAGATGACATTTTGATTACATTTCTTTGATGTCAGACGAATATATGACTGCGACCTAGTGGCATCACGAATAAATGGTAAGGAGTGAATACATGAATAAACTAGTAACTTGGCCGCCCAGTGTCGCACGATATTTTTGACTGGCGTTGCTTTTGATGCACATGTTTTATGATGCAAGGAACCAGCCAAATGACATTTCATATCATTCTCCGCTAATCAAACGGCAATGGGCTCAGCTACTTGTCATGCTGTATTGTGCCAACGTCATTCCATCTTGCAAAAGTTATAATCAATTTGATTTGCAGCAGCAGTTCTGTTTAATCCATCATGCTTCAACGACTGGCACAAAGTAAAAGTAACGTTCTGATTACGCTTTTACTAAGCGTCGCAATCACATGTCGAGCAGTGTTCCCATTATTTATGTTATTTTAGAACAATCTCAAGCTCAACCTGACGTGACCTGAGCTCTGTAATGATTCTGACCCTTGTGGAACCCATCAATTACGTTGCCAGCCTGTGGAGAATTGCGGTCTTTCGTTTCCGGCTGCCCTGACTGTTTAGGCTATTATTAGGTGAGCTGTGAATGCAGACCCCAGACCTGCGACCAAAGGAAAACTCCTGTGGTCACACAGGATGAGTCAGGTGAGTCGGCATAACTAAAACTCCAATGAGTCGAGTCAACTCAGATGAGGTAGAGTTGCTTTGATGGAAAATATATTGAAGGATTAACTAAGCCAGAGTTTCGTCAATTCTAAATTTTGAGATATATAAATTTAAATATGAGTCACGATATTCTTATTACGAGCGATTCCGTGGTATATGGGACAAATCTGAATGTGAGCGGCCCGACCCGACCCGGCCCGGCCCGACCTGGCCCGTGGCAACGCTTTTGAGAAGCTAATATATCTGCAGCCGCACGTCCGATTGACAAGCGGGTTTCTTTGCTGAGTAGCCTCATCCAACCTAACCTGTTATAGACCAGTGCCGACTCATGCGGGTGACTACCACTGCGTGTGGCGCGTGCCGCGTGAGGGGTGTTGAAAAGTGTTTTCTCGTAAAAACTCCGCAACGGTTGGGCCGATTGTGTTCAAATTTGGTGTGTGGTTAGGGACCTCTCAACTGCCAGTTTCCCACATGTCAGGGGTGTGGTGCCTCTGCACGTGCGCACGTGCACACCCCTATTCTATATCTCAGGAACGGCTGAGCCGATTGTGCTCTAATTTGGTGTGTGGTTAGGGACCTCTTAGTCGCCACTTTCCCACAAGTCAGGGGTGGGTGCATGTGTACTCACCCTCTGTCCGTCCGCATGTACTCACCTTTTTTGTATCTCAGAAATTACTTGCCCCATCGAGTTGAAATTCCCCATACTTTTCGTTGGCGCTCGCTCGTTCATCGCCGACTACGGCGCCTTACTGGTGATATGTGTATATATTATGTGTATGCAATATGCTTGAGCCGGAAGCGAGTCCTTCGTTTTTATTGTGAGCAAATATGAGTCACTAAGAACAAATATGACTTAGAATTGGATGGTCATGCCGCCCCTGCAACATGATCACATGATCACATGCATCACATGATCACATGATCACATGATCACATGCATACATCCCTTTCCCTCTCGACCTAACCAGTCGTCAACAAGCATGTCTCCAATCTGAGGTAATACAGCAACAAACCTCGCCGGTAAACAATCCTCCCACACGAAAAGCGACGCGGACGGAGTTTGTGGACCGTCTGGGTTCGTGACACGGTCGGAAGTCGTGATACTAGTCAGCTGTTATTGTTCTGGGTCGGTCTCGCAGTCAGCCGGTGCAGCTGGCGGAGTCACGCCCACCGGAAGGAGGCGGCGGTCACGTGACCCATCGTGACGCCCCAGCCGTGACCCGGTGGGGGTCACGTGACCGTCGGAGAGGTGACAGGGCTGAGCTGTCAGAGGTGAACACGGTAATGTTTGAGTAGCTAAGAGAACGGCTAAATTGAGACCATATCACGAATAAATTATGGTAGCGTCTCTTTCGAAAGGCTAATGAGTAATGACCTTTCACTTGGCACCGTTATCATACACGAAATGTTACCGGAACCTTGTTCTAAATTGCAATCACTTTTTCTTCTTTTTCAGAGGTACAACACCACGGAGGCCGTGAGAGTGCCCGAGCCGATAACTTCGGAAGACTAGATGCACTACCTCCGGTTATGTTCCTTTGTGGCGTGCGAGATTGGGAAATAACTTTACAATGTGGCTGATTCTCACAGCGTGACTACTGACTACTGACTACAAATGGCTGCAGAATAAAAAGCACCGCGGGATGTAACTTATGGCGTGCCAGACGATTTGCTTTGAAATTATGCGATTGATATGGCATATCGCTTAGGCATTCACTTCGCTGTTATCAATGCTGCTCTAATATGGAGAAACCAGGGGCGGAACGCGAATGCAGTTATCTCGGCGTGAACACATTTAGACGAGTTCGTTTCCAGTAGAACTACTTGGAGTGCAAATGTTTCAGCCGTCGCATCAGTAAATCCGTTTCCGACAACCAAATGCGGACAAATCCAATTACTATCTGAATGTAAAAGCAGGATACTTCCATACATCTGAAGCGGAGCACTTGATATGGGCGGCTGAGCGCAATGCTATTTCACAATTCATTGGCCAATATCTCGAGCACGCCGTGCAAACATACCCCATGACATCCTGTCCGGTCTGAACATTGAACAGGGCGGAACAGTCGAGCCGCCCCGCTGGAGGGCCGATTTCTCAAATTTCTCAGGGTTCGCCAAGCCTGACCCATGGCGCCAGGGATTAATGCTAGCCGGGTGGTCTCGGCGTCTATAGAGCGCGTGTTTGGCCCGCGTTGGAGGCCGATTCCCGACGTGATACGTGCTCGCCTCCCGCTGTTTCGCGAGCATCGTCATCCGCGACAGCGAACAGGGGAGTGCACCTGGTGCCTTTTTCCTACAGACACCTGGCCCCTGGCTTTTTATTTCTCTGGGCCATTGTGATGGACATCCTCTGTTTATATTGCCTTCGTGCTAGTTATTTGCATGCATCATCAAATATGCAACACAGTAAAGAGCGAACAAGGAATATTTGTTTAATGAAAAACCGCAAAATAATCTTAACATTGATTATAAACAGTATGTGTCTTCTCTCAGTTTGAGTGGGCACTGTATACAGTCTTGCTCCTCTATCCTGGGTATGAGATGTGTCTCTGTATGAGATGTGCTCCTAGTCCTGCTCCGCCGGACCTGCCTGGCCTGACATGTGACTTCGCAATGCTCGTGCACCCGCATCCGGCGGGCGGCGGCAGTTTTTATGGACGGTGAATATTTTCCGCACGATCCCGATCGCAGTGCTCGCATCGCTGAATGCATCACGGCATCTCAGACTATCGGGCACGAATGGCAATCAGCCGCCTGATCTCCGGCGTAACGACCTGTCTAAAAAAACTCAATTTACATTTGTGTGGAATGTTCTCGGCCTGCATAATCATCTGAGCTATGGAGCGTTCCGGGCGACAGTGTATACGGGCCTAATCAGCGGCCTGCATCTGATATATTTTTCAGCGTACACTAATGAGCACCGGCTGCCTGTGATCGGTGGTGGTTGTTCCCAGGGCAGCGCGTTCGCTCCTGCACAGCTCTGCTCTCGCTCGCCGTCGTCGCGGCCGATCGGCCCTGCTTCGCGCGGATCGCAATCACTGCACGAACAACTATCGCGTCACCGCGCGACGGCGCATTGTTAGCCTGCTCGGCCGTTTTCTATGCGGATTCGTGCCGCGATTGTATCAATTTCCCGCGGCAGCCATTCCCAGCACGAAGCTGCGCAGGTGGCGCCTTTCTTTGACCGGGACGCGGCCGATCAAAAATCATAATTGCGCGCCGTGTGCCCGCCGAGGCCGTGGCATTAGCCATTTTCCCGCGCAGGCCGGGTGGCCCCGCCACAAAGACAGGATGCATGCCGCGGCTGGCTTGGATCACTCACAATTACCGAGATCGTGCTCCTCTCCCCGCCCCCTCTCCCCGTGCCACCGGTGATGGTTTCCGCGCCGGCGAACACGGCTGGCCGAAACCCGACCTGCAGGCCGGGGGGGGGGGGGGGCTGGGAGCAGGGGACGGGGACGGGGACGGGGACGGGGACGGGGACGGGGACGGGGACGGGGACGGGGACGGGGACGGGGACGGGGACGGGGACGGGGACGGGGTGTAGGGATCGGGACACGTCCGTGCACCAGTGTACCACAGTCACCAGGCTCTGTCACCAGCTCCGTCACCGAGTCCGTCACCGGGCGGTGACCGACATTCCGCGCGGCGCTCCGCATCGCTCACCGGAATCACGTACGGACTCCGTCAGACTGCGCCGGACTCCGCCGTCAGACTCGGCCGGATTCGCGGTGCGCGCGCCTGCTCCGAGTGCCGGCATCTCGTGAATGCCAGACGGACAAGCCAGACGTGGCCGGCTCGCCGGTGTAAAGATCGGACACATGCCCGTGGTGCTGTCATGCGAAGAACCCAGACTGTCATCGGTATGCACGCACGCAGGTATAGTCTCATTCCTGGGAAATAAATGATTGCCGAGTCCCAGATGTGGTTATGACACTGCGCGATGTAACCATCTGATATTGCAGTTTCGATGCGGCGGGGGTCAGGAGAATCCCCGAGGAGTCATTTTTCCACAGGAAGACGCGCGCGGTCTCTCTCCCACATGGACCATGCAATCGGGGCACAGACAGCTCCCCTGATAATACGCCGCCTCCAAATCCATCGGACGCTGTCTCCCGAGAGACGCGGCTCAGATTGAGCGCGTGAACTGCCACGGCTGACTGCCAATACCTTCCCTCCCTGCCGACCGAACGACACTGGACCGACGTGGGACCCATCCGGGACCCATCCGGGACCCATCCGGGACCCATCCGGGACCTTCCCGAGCCGGGATAGACCCGGTCCGACGCGACCGACACCCAATCACTGCCTACAGCCCGGCCTCGCAAAGAAACCCCGCCTCGACCAGCCGGCGCCGAGCGTAACGAAGCCAATTTTTGAATCAATAAGCACCAAATTACAGCGTGCCAGCATTCCGGCGATAATGTAGCTTTTCCAGCGACAGCGGGGTAGTAAGCGGCTGACGCGGACACGAAATAAGCGACCCAGGACTAGCGGTAATTACAGAGTTCTTTGAGCGGGCTTGCGGGCGGGGCGGGCAGGAGGGGAGAGGACGGGGGCAGGCCGGAGCGCGACCCGCCGTGGCACGGCACGGCACCGCAGGAGAATTACCACTCGGTATTACCACGTACCGACGTGGTGTAATGTGGGCCTTGCGGCCGCGTGGTGCGCTTGTCTCCCAGCCCCGCCCCGCCCTGGCGGTCGGGGTCGGCCGGCCCGTCGCGACCGCCCGGCCGCAGTCCGCTCTAATGCCAGCATTTCGGGCCGCGGGTCACACACTCTGCAGGCGCCCCGGGCGTGCCTCAGGTCACACAGCCTGGCGCCCCGGGCGTGCCTCAGGTCACACAGCCTGGCGTCATGGGCGTGCCGGCGGGTCACAGCCGGCGGCGGGCGCGTGACGCCCCGTAACGCGCCCGTAACGCGCTCGGCACGGTCGCCGCCATTGTTGCGGGGTGTTTTTACCTTCAGCCCGGCGTCGCTGGCTGGGACGTGATCGGAGACTCTGATGGCCCGTCAGGCCGGCGGGCCACGGCGGGCCCCTGCGGGCCGGACGGTTATTCACGCTGACCGGCGCGCCGGCGCGGCGTGACTAGCGGGGTGTCACAGGCGCGCTGTGACCGCCGGCGGACAGGTGACAAGTCGAGCCCGGCGTGACAGGCGTGACAGGTGAGCCAGGCGGCCTGACAGCTGTGACGGCCCAGCCCGCCGGGGCTTGGCGTTGGTCACGGAGAGGCCATCGTTATCGTGCGCCGTGGTCGGCCCGCCAGGTGACCGTCCTCTCTCGAGGATTGCTGCGATACAGCACGAGCTGCCATCGGCTGAACGCTGAGCGATGACGTTCGGTGAATTAACTCACCCCAAACGCATTCACAAGCCGCCAGCCGTATGGTGATTTCGGATTCCGTTTCCCTAAAAAAACGTCAGATGTATAATGTAGTATTCACGACATGTGTTTTCGGCTTTGCGGCGGGCTGTATTGATGTTTCTGAAAAGCGTCATTCGATGGTGGACAATTCAAATCGGGTGTTTAGCATTTCCGCTATTCAGACATCGCCCACGCCGAGTCCGATTCGTGGTGCGGAATATTTTAGCGTTACTCGCTTCCTGACAGATATTTCCAGTGAAGATGGAACTTCGAATTGGATGAGATGATGGCACAGGAGGAGAATGACTTGACTGGAAGTAGGCACGTCGAGGTGATGCGAGTTTTGGCACCGTCGTTATTTCTCTCTTGGAACTGGAAGGCTTATGTCTAGTACCTCATGTAGACTTCGACTGCTTCTGCATCGCCTACGAAACATATCAAAATTGTCCGTATTGATTAGTCTGTCATGTGGCTCACTAGATCAGCATCAGGCGACACTCTGGTCCAGGTCAGGAGACTTGCTGGGGCATGCCAGGTGACACTCCCGGCCACCCCAGCGGGCTCCTCCGCCCACTGCAGTTGCGCCGGGCCGCCCGGCGCGGACAGCAACGCATGTTGGCTGTGGGCGTTACGCCCTGGCTGGGGACTGGGTTCGGCCATCAGCACCGGCGGGGGGTAATTGGGTGAACACAGCGGCCATGCTGGAGGTAAATGGCAGCCCCGCCCGCCACTGACCCGGCATGGACGCCCGCTGCCCGCCACCGCCACCGCCGGCACACCACCGCCCGTCGCACCGCCCCACCGGCACACCGCCATCGCCCCGTCACACCGCCCCGGCACACCGCCCCGTCACACCGCCCCGTCGCACCACCCCGTCACACCACCCCGTCACACCGCCCCGTCACACCGCCCCGTCACACCGCCCCGTCACACCGCCCCGGCACACCACCCCGTCACACCGCCCCGTCACACCGCCCCATCACACCGCCCCGTCGCACCGCCACCGTCCCGTCACACCGCCCCAGCCCACCGCCCCGTCACACCGCCCCGTCACACCGCCCCGTCACACCGCCCCGTCACACCGCCCCGTCACACCGCCCCGTCACACCGCCCCGTCGCACCGCCACCGTCCCGTCACACCGCCCCAGCCCACCGCCCCGTCACACCGCCCCGTCACACCGCCCAGTCACACCGCCCCGTCACACCGCCCCGTCGCACCGCCACCGCCCCGTCACACCGCCCCGTCGCACCGCCCCGTCGCACCACCCCGTCACACCGCCCCGTCACACCGCCCCGTCACACCGCCCGTCGCACCACCCCGTCACACCGCCCCGTCACACCACACCGTCACACCGCCCAGTCACACCACCCCGTCACACCGCCCCGGCACACCACCCCGTCACACCGCCCCGTCACACCACCCCGTCACACCGCCCCGTCACACCGCCCCGTCACACCGCCCCGTCGCACCACCCCGTCACACCGCCCCGTCACACCGCCCCGTCACACCGCCCCGTCACACCGCCCCGTCACACCGCCCCGTCACACCGCCCCGGCACACCACCCCGTCACACCGCCCCGTCACACCGCCCCGTCGCACCGCCACCGTCCCGTCACACCGCCCCAGCCCACCGCCCCGTCACACCGCCCCGTCACACCGCCCAGTCACACCGCCCCGTCACACCGCCCCGTCGCACCGCCACCGCCCCGTCACACCGCCCCGTCACACCGCCCCGTCGCACCACCCCGTCACACCGCCCCGTCACACCGCCCCGTCACACCGCCCCGTCGCACCACCCCGTCACACCGCCCCGTCACACCGCCCCGTCACACCGCCCCGTCACACCACCCCGTCACACCGCCCCGGCACACCACCCCGTCACACCGCCCCGTCACACCACCCCGTCACACCGCCCAGTCACACCGCCCCGTCACACCGCCCCGTCGCACCGCCACCGCCCCGTCACACCGCCCCGTCACACCGCCCCGTCGCACCACCCCGTCACACCGCCCCGTCACACCGCCCCGTCACACCGCCCCGTCGCACCACCCCGTCACACCGCCCCGTCACACCGCCCCGTCACACCGCCCCGTCACACCACCCCGTCACACCGCCCCGGCACACCACCCCGTCACACCGCCCCGTCACACCACCCCGTCACACCGCCCCGTCACACCGCCCCGTCACACCGCCCCGTCGCACCACCCCGTCACACCGCCCCGTCACACCGCCCCGTCACACCGCCCCGTCACACCGCCCCGTCACACCGCCCCGTCACACCACCCCGGCACACCACCCCGTCACACCGCCCCGTCACACCGCCCCGTCGCACCGCCACCGTCCCGTCACACCGCCCCAGCCCACCGCCCCGTCACACCGCCCCGTCACACCGCCCCGTCACACCGCCCCGTCGCACCGCCACCGCCCCGTCACACCGCCCCGTCGCATCTCCCAACCGGTACACCGCCCCGTCGCACACCGCCCGTCGCACCGCCCAACCGCCGCTCCGCGCCGCCCGCTGTGGCATTCTGCCTTCTTTTGAGATAGAAAATGACAAAACTTGATGCGAAGTTTCTGAAACGCTCGAAGTTGTTCCATGAGCAACACATTTACTTTGGGTTATTTCTAAGACCGCAGGCCCCAGTAATTACGATGTAAAATGAGCCGTAATATGAGCCCCCAGCGCATAGTTTCGAACGTTTGCGAAAGCTTGTGTGTCGATTAGCTCCAGTATCCAGTATCCAGTATTATCCAGTATTATATCCAGTATTAGCTCCAGTAATTATCAGTAAGTGGTGTGTGTGTGTCCCAGCCAGACCACTCGACCAGCCCAGAGAAGTATTCTGCGTTTCATCTCAGCCAGACGCTGCAGTATACGGGCTGGCGCACCAGTGCGGCTGGCGCACCAGTGCGACTGGCGCACCAGTGCGACTGGCGCACCAGTGCGGCTGGCGCACCAGTGCGGCTGGCGCACCAGTGCGACTGGCGCACAAGTGCGACTGACGCACCAGTTCAGCCGGCGCACCAGTGCGACTGACGCACCAGTTCAGCCGGCGCGCCAGTGCGACTGACGCACCAGTTCAGCCGGCGCGCCAGTGCGACTGACGCACCAGTGACTGACTGTTGTGATGCCATCAGTGACCCACTGCGCGGCATCCTGCAGTGCTTTAAACAGCCGAGGCGTCGAGGCTGCCCGCGCCTGAAAGGACCCGTGTTTTACGACGTAGTCAGACTAAGCCCGAAGGAGGAGCATCGGCGAGGCACGCCAAACAAATGACCTCAGTGGTTCGCTGCGCTGGATTTCCCGTCAGTCGATGCGGCGTTATCCCTGCAGTGCATCCTGGCATATGTCGTGAGCGTAGATAAACATTTTCCTCCGATTTTCGTGCTGTGCGGATCATATTTGATTTAATTTTGCTATACAATATGCCAAACAATTTTAATGGATGCAGATTCCGAATGGCTGCACTGCACGTGTACTGCATTATTCACATTCTAATATCCTCGCATCGCAGCGGTCTTTCCAGGTTATCGTCCAATAACCAGCCTAGCCTCATTCACTCAGCATGTAGTTGTCCCAGCTCCAACGACATGGCCGGCTTTGCAGCTCGTTCCTCACAACTCGGCGACTCGCTATGTGAACAGACCCCGCTGTAGGCCGTTAACACGACAGACGGGGGCGCCAGCGTGCCGCTAGTTAACGACGCTAACTCGGTTAGCGAAAGTTAGCCGGTATGGTTTTGATGGCGTTGCAGACTCTGCAGCGCAGGTCACATTTGGCAACGTTTCTGCAGTTCGTGAACACTACGGGAGTCACTCTGCGGACACTCCTGTCATTCACTCACATTCACATTCTGTCACATCCTATGTTTCACTATTGCGATCTAGCCCAGGGGGTGTCTATTGCGGCAATGCCTGGTCCTGTCATTCGCCTCCATTTAATTTCTTTTTTATATTGTAAACTAGAATCGTTTCTATAGTATTGTTTGTGTGCCTGTATGCTTGTGTGTTGTATGTCTGTGTTTCCCTGTTTCGGATTCCCTCTTGCTAATTGCACCGGACGATCATGAGCCGGTTTAACGTAAAATTTTGCCTTTGCTTTTTGCGCCGGACAATATTAGTCGGCTTAACGTAACGTTAAATATCTACCTGGCCCATTGCCAGTTAACTTTTGCCCCCACCCCCCTCCCCCCCTCCCCGGCCATAGCCTACCGGCTAGCTGGGAAGGAAACAAATCACATCTCTGCCATTCACACTCCAGTCACAGACAGTAAGATTGGGCCCAGGGCTCAATCTTACCAAATCAGCCGTGAATGCGAAGTACGGCATGCCGTGAATGGAGTGCTCAGAATGCCGCATTTAGAGAACCACGGCGTTTGGTTCGCTCAAGCTCATTGTCTAAATAGCTCAGTCGGAAGAACGCTGGACTGAAGATCGGGATGTCCCCGGTTCGATCTCGGGTTTCCAAAGTTTCGCAGGCGGTGCATCAATATGCCGTATACTACGGCGTTGGTAAGATTGGGTGCGATCACGGCACTTGGTAAGATTGGTCTCAGGAACACTGCGCGGTACATTTCCTGCACTCCGAGCGCCACGAGGTAGTTCCGGGGAGGGGTCACAGAGTTGTCCTATGTTCGGTCTGGCTGCCGCCAGAACTGCCGCTGGTACACGCTGCTCATTAACTGAATAGACGCGCTAATGGACGCTCGTGGCGGCCGGCCCGCCGGATACTGACTCACAATGACAGCCGACACAGCGGCCACTTGTGCGCCGGCATCGCCGCACCCGCGCCGAATTAGATGCCGTCACGTGCCGCCCCCCCTCCCCTCCCCTCAGCCCGGGCCCCCTCCGGCGACGACACAGGGTTTCCTTCAGGGCGGCCAATGCGGACTGCGGGAGAGTGTATTGTCTTCCCACCCCAGCGGCGGACGGGTGGAGGGCTTTTCTTTATCTTGGGCTACAGCACGCCTTTCTTTGGCGAGTCGTGAAAAGGTGACGAGTGAAGGGGAGTGCTGGATGCCGCATTGGCACGTGCCAGGCACATATGCTGAATAATTTCCCGGTAGAGAGTGCCCATCCAGATGTTCTTGTATTTCATTTAAGCAAAGTTGACGGCATGAACAGTGACTCATTTGGCTGCTTTGGGCAAACTTTCAAGGATCCTCTATTGCTCTTATTCCATGATTCTGCAGTGGCAAAGTTGACTTAATGAAGACAAATGAGCCCATTTCCCGGGGCCGATTCGCAGTATAGTCACACTGATTACACAAGGAACTTGAAAGTTAGCGAGATCATGCCATTGACGATTCTGCTGGTTGTCTTGGGTAACATTCGTCCGTGGCATGAATGTTATTACATGGCCGTTAAACGCCACCTGCGGCTGCATGCACTCACTCACCCATTAACCCAGAGACTGACGGCAGGCGTGTCCGCTTCCGCCCGTGTGAAAATGAGCCTAGCCTTGGCGCAATTAACTTCATGCAACTCACTGTAATAATGCAAAGCGTGCAACTCGTTACATTCAAGCGATGCGAAACAGCTACCATTTCTCCAATTAGTTGCCTGATGCCTATCCTCATCACACTGCTGGGCGCTGACTGTGTTCTGTGCAGGTTTGAGTTACTCCATCAGGGCCGGGCAGGCCGGGCGGGGTAGGGGACGTCGACGGGGGAGTTCGTCCCCCGGCTGCCTGCAGGGTTCGGCTTCTGTGCCAGCCCCGGACCACTGCCGGCTTAGCCGGGGCTTCCCACTGCGACGCATCGGCTCACCGCCTATATATTGGTTTTTCGGATCTGCCGCCTGCCGCGGTATTGGACACGCTGGACCGCCCGCGCCGCCCGCGCCGCCCGGCCGCCCTGGAAAATAGCCATGATGCCGGACCACCCGGCGGGCGGGGGCGGCGCCGGGCGGCGCCGGGCGGCGGTGGGGACGGCGGCGGACCAGGTGAGGATTACGCCGACCGGGCGGTGGGGGGGGGGGGGGGGGGGGGGGGCGATCAACGGCCTGCTGTAATTACACACGATCTTGGTCGGCCGTTGCGGCGACGCAGTGAAACGAGCGACGGTCACGGCGCCATTAGGGCGAGTTGCGGCGCGGCGCCGCTCGCCGCAGCGCGCCATAATGCGGCGCGGTGCGCCGGTAATGACGCGGCGGCGCGGCGCGGCGTGGGAGCGGGTTCGATTGTGGGGCCTGGCGCCGCGCCGACAACGACGCCAGCCGCCCGCCCCGCTTCCGACCCACCCTGATGACGAACTGATGACACCCTGTTGACGCCTGATGACGCTCTGATGACGCTCTGATGACACATTGATGACGGTAATGACGTCACTAAACCCGTGCTTCGGTGGACTGTGACCGGGAAGGGTGCTGACAGGCGACGGATAGCTTTTTATTCTGGCGATTCACATGCTGATCTGTCGTGATTTCATGGGACGAATGGTTCTCGTGCGCTTCACGCGCTGTCTTGTCGTGATTCCATGAGACCGAGAGCTCCACGTGCTGTCGTGATTCCACTGGACGGAGAGCGGGGTGGGGGGGGGGGGGGGGGGGATCCTGTCCCGCGACACCGTCCGGGTGGCCTGACTGAGTGGACACGGTTGCATGCAAGTCAGCCCCGCGTGCCCGACGGTCCGACATTTTTCGCCCAACTGTTCGTCGGGTGGATGATCCGATGTATACCAGCTGTCGGGTTCGTCAGCGTGCCAGCCGCCAGGCATGTACCGTCTGACTGAAACAAAACCCGCTCCGATCCCAGCCATCCGAAGCCGAGGCATTGTGGAAGCTTATCTCTTTTAGCTTTGATCATTAATTTCGCTGGAATCCTGATGTTGTCCAATCTTTCTGAAGGTTATGCTGAATCGAGGATTTTCTGAATAGCTTCCTCAAAGGATCTGACGATGGATTGTAGGATCAGATTGTTGACGTCGTGACGTTGACGTCCTGGCGTTGGGCGTTGGCGTCCTGGCGTTGGCATCCTGGCGTTGGCGTCCTGGCGTTGGCGTCCTGGCGTTGGCGTCCTGGCGTTGGCGTCCTGGCGTTGGCATCCTGGCGTTGGCGTTGGGCGTTGGCGTCCTGGCGTTGGCATCCTGGCGTTGGCGTCCTGGCGTTGGCGTCCTGGCGTTGGCGTCCTGGCGTTGGCATCCTGGCGTTGGCGTCCTGGCGTTGGCGTCCTGGCGTTGGCATCCTGGCGTTGGCGTCCTGGCGTTGGCGTCCTGGCGTTGGCGTCCTGGCGTTGGCATCCTGGCGTTGGCGTCCTGGCGTTGGCGTCCTGGCGTTGGCGTCCTGGCGTTGGCGTCCTGGCGTTGGCGTCCTGGCGTTGGCGTATGGCGTCGGCGTCTGACGGCTGGCGTATGTCGGACAGGTGTCGTCACCAGCCTGTGCGGCATTAATGACGCGGCTATCTCCGTCTGCGGCAGTAATGGCGCGGGTTATCTCTGGCGCGTCGCGTCGCTCGCGCGTCACCTGGCTCGCCGGCCGCCGACTGGCCAAACACAATTTTACCCTCGGCACACATGCACACAGCTTTTGACTCAGCCCGTCTGACGGTCGGTAAACATAATTTCACACGTTCAAACACGGCTGCAGAAGTCCGTTTGGCATTGCAGGATTCGGCGGGCCCGCTGGCGGCTGGCGGGCAAACCCGCATGTCACGCACGTCCCCGTCACCCAGCCCCCATCCACCCAGCCCCCACGCCCCGCATTCCCACCTCCTCACACTGCACCGCCCTGTCCGCTCAGTCCCGCCCCGCCGCCCCGCCGCCCCGCCGCCCCGCCCCGCTCCGGCCTCCGACACAGCTGAAGAAGCGACAATGGACGGCGTTCACTGATAACCCGCTGCGCCGGGTAATGTCAGGAAAACAGGGCACATTAGCAACTGAAAAGCCGGGGCTAATTGGATACAACAGAGCCGATTCGGCCCGCCCAGCACGGACCCTGGGCGGCTTAATGACAAAACGACCCCGCTGCGCGACACCGAAATCAGCCAGACTAACGGACCCACACCGACACGGACTGGACCGAACCGGACCCAGACCCGGACTGGACCGAACCGGACCCACACCGACACGGACTGGACCGAACCGGACCAACACCGACACGGACTGGACCGAACCGGACCCAGACCCGGACTGGACCGAACCGGACCCAGACCCGGGCTGGACCGAACCGGAACCAGACCCGGACTGGACCGAACCAGACCCAGACCCGGACTGGACCGAACCGGACCCAGACCCGGGCTGGACTGAACCTGACCCAGACCCGGACTGAACCGAACCGGACCCAGACCCGGGCTGGACCGAACCGGACCCAGACCCGGGCTGGACTGAACCTGACCCAGACCCGGACTGGACCGAGCCGGACCCAGACCCGGACTCGGACTGGACCGAACAAGACCCAGACCCGCACTGGACCGAACCGGACCCAGACCCGGGCTGGACTGAACCTGACCCAGACCCGGACTGGACCGAACCGGACCCAGACCCGGGCTGGACCGAACCGGACCCAGACCCGGACTGGACCGAACCGGACCCAGACCCGGGCTGGACTGAACCTGACCCAGACCCGGACTGGACCGAACCGGACCCAGACCCGGGCTGAACCGAGCCGGACCCAGACCCGGACTGGACTGAACCTGACCCAGACCCGGACTGGACCGGACCGGACCCAGACCCGGACTGGACTGAACCGAACCCAGCCCGGACTGGACCAAACCGGACCCAGACCCGGACTGGACCGAACCAGACCCAGACCCGGACTGGACCGAACAAGACCCAGACCCGGACTGGACCGAACCGAACCCAGACCCGGACTGGACCGAACCAGACCCAGACCCGGACTGGACCGAACCGGACCCAGACCCGGACTGGACCGAACCGGACCCAGACCCGGACTGGACCGAACCAGACCCAGACCCGGACTGGACCGAACCAGACCCAGACCCGGACTGGACCGAACCGGACCCATACTCGGACTGGACCGAACCGGACCCAGACCCGGACTGGACTAAACCAGACCCAGACCCGGACCGGATTGGAGCCAGATCCAGGGGGAGCATCAGAACCATAATTCGATGAGAATTAAAATAACCGGTAACCTCATAATAAGTATGTAAAGAAATATAGCGAAATATCTAACGCGCACATAGCGAAATATCTAATATAATTTCGGCCTTAATTTATTCCTTTACATACTTATTATGAGGTTACCGGTTATTTTAATTCTCATCATGATTAACCTCACGCAGAGTTTTCGCCACCTTAGATCTATAGAACCATAACTCCCAAATAACTGAAATCGGCTAACATTATTGACCGATTGTTTTGACAAAAATAATGGGACTTGGCAATTGCACAATAACGCTCAAAGAAATGGAAAGTGCATTGGGCAATACCTCTGGAAATGTATTACAATTAATTACCGTAGACCTGGAAACACGTATACCTGGAAAATTGGGCATACCTATTACCTACCCTACCTACCGGGTAGGTGTACTGAAGAGTGAAGGCTGGTGCTAGTTTCTTCAAAGCAAATGATATGCTATGTCGCCGAGCACCAATTATCGAGTTTACAGTCTTCATAATTTCCATTCGAGGAGTACCAACAATTAATCCATGTAACAGCGGGAGACTGCATCACGGTGTTAGACGTATATAATACGAGGTATACTGTGCCGCACGTCACGCAATATTCCGGTACAGTCTATATCTATTTTCTAAGGAGCGGTATATATGAAACTGCTCTAGGGAAGTTGACCAGACATCCGCTAGCGACCCAAAATGGACCGGACCAGACCCGGACCCGGACCCGGACCGGCGCCCACGTTCCCGCTCCACCAGCCGGCTGCTTGTCAATTACGAGCGGCGATAATGCCGACCAACAACGGCGACAGCCGCGACGTGACGGCCCGACTTTCGCCTTTAACGACCTTCGCATCGCCGCGCGCGACCGAGCGGCGGTAACGTGCCGCGCTCGGCGGCTTTTCTGTCGCACGCGCGCGCGGCGCGCCAGAAATGGCGCCAATCAGCGGCAAAAAGCGCGCCGATGCGTGTGCTGACGTGATGTCGGTGGTGTCGGTCCGTGTCGGTCCGTGTCGGTGGTGTCGGTACATGTCGGTGGTGTCGGTCCGTGTCGGTCCGTGTCGGTCCGTGTCGGTCCGTGTCGGTCCGTGTTGGTCCGTGTCGGTCCATGTCGGTGGTGTCGGTCCGTGTCGGTCCGTGTCGGTCCGTGTCGGCCCGTGTCGGTCCGTGTCAGTCCGTGTCGATACGTGTCGGTCCATGTCGGTCCGTGTCGGTGGTGTCGGCCCGTGTCGGTCCGTGTCGGTCCGTGTCGGTCCGTGTCGGTCCGTGTCGGTCCATGTCGGTCCGTGTCGGGCCGTGTCTTGTGGGTACGTGTCAGTCCGTGTCGATACGTGTCGGTCCATGTCGGTCCGTGTCGGTGGTGTCGGCCCGTGTCGGTCCGTGTCGGTCCGTGTCGGTCCGTGTCGGTCCGTGTCGGTCCGTGTCGGTCCATGTCGGTCCGTGTCGGGCCGTGTCTTGTGGGTACGTGTCGGTACGTGCCGGTACGTGTCGGTCCGTGTCGGCCCGTGTCGGTGATGTCGGTGGTGTCGGTACGTGTAGGTGGTGTCGGTCCGTGTCGGCCCGTGTCGGTCCGTGTCGGTCCGTGGCGGTCCGTGTCGGTACGTGTCGGTACGTGTCGGTACGTGTCGATCCGTGTCGATCCGTGTCGCTTGTCGTGTCAGCGGCGTAGGGAGGGTCTGCCGACCCCTCGACAGCTGGCCAGGGAGATACGACACGGCGCGGCGTGCCCTGGGCTTCTTACAGAGCACACCAGAGGAGCGGCTCGGCGAGGGCATCAGGCAGGTGGGTCTTGTCGGGACTCGGGGCCGCCTCATTACGGCGCGTCCTGACCCGACGTCTAGGCATTGTTCGTGCGCCGCGTCCGCCGCGCCGCGCCGCATTGTGCCACCTTATCAGCCGACGGCGCGTCGAACTCGACGCACAATGCCGCGTTGCGCGTCGCCGCGCCATTCTTCGTGCCCGATTGGCATTGTTCCGGCCGATTCAAGCCGAGTCAGGCGCGTCGCTTTCTGGGGAGGCCAGGGAGGTCAGGGCAGGACCTGCCTGGGCAGAGGATGGCAGGAAAGGCAGGGCAGAACGGTCGCACAAGTCTCTTTCAGGAAGGTCGAGGAGGCCATGTCTGATAAAAAGGATATGTTTGGCTAGAGGAAGACCTTCCTAATGGAAGGGGTCCCCTCCTGCTACCGTGAAATCCACGTTTGATGTTATATTATGAAGACGGTGGAAATGCCCAGCATAATCACTTCGTTGCAGGCGATGAACACAGTGGATGGCCTCTATTGTGTGCTATTTACATATTGCATTCATGCTAATATGATTGTGTTAAGCCCAGACTGTGGCTTATTAGGTGAACGCCGAGTGATTTGAATGTATTTCAACGGCAAGCCCCGTTCAATTTGGTCCCGTCACTACTTATTTACCATTACAACATGATTGCACTCAAAACGGTCTGAAATCCCCATAGACGTTTCACTGCCAAAATAAACCGACAAATTACTACATAGTTAATTTCAACGAGTTTCGAAATCGCCGCTGCGTGCTGCCCAGTGGCACGTTGAGCGGAAATTGGCGCATTCCGCCAACAGATAGAGTTTCAAATTCGCTGCAACTTCCCCGCAATATTGCAATCCCACAAACACAAACTAGCGGCGCGCGGTCCGTGCGTCTGAAACCGTCCACGGATCAAAATAAGCCGTCAGTCCGAGCCTCTGCAAGTCTGAAGCGAACACGGCTTACAGCAATCCTCCCCGGCGAACAAAACGCAACTCTCGTCAAAACAGGCGGATCTGCTCCGGGAGGGGGCCGTTTGCGCTCCGTTCTGGCCGAGGGATGCGATGGTCATCCTCCTTAGACACGGATAGTGTATTAAAAACCTTCCACGGGGTGGGTGTTACGGTTTGACGACAAAACAGGATGCAGCACAAGCTCTACAAAAACAGCAAAAGCCATGGCGTCAAGGTAAAAGACAATACATGCAAATAATGCAGGTACGAAGCAGTAAAACACATACACAGTAAGCACCCACAGGTCGCAGATGGCAGATTTAACCCTCGCCCTACGGGAGCTTTTTTCACCTTCGCCCTACGGGGGGGGGGGGGGGTCCTAAAAAGACCCCCTGTCAACTTCCAAACCAAGCAACATAGAGCAATGCAGTTAGAACCAACATGTTGACTGTCATGTTCGAAATCTAACGGTATGCAATTTTTAGGTTTCGGGTCAACGAGCGACCTTCCAGGTCAAGTGAATGACCTCGATCGACCACGTCCAGAACAGCGATTTTGCTGTCAGAAAACCTCAAAATGAGAAATTGATAAATGTAAATAAAAAGGCATGTTCCTAGACCAGTTTTGTCTCAGAAATACAGAAAAGGTAATTATTTATTCGTATCTGGCCAAAAAAGTCCAAAACAGTTATTAAAAAAAATGACGTTATTAATTTCTTACACTTAGGGAGCCATCACTCAGTCAAAAATAGAGATATTTCTTTTAAATTTGGTTTGAGTATTGTCCATACTCAGTTCTCGCATATATATTCCGATTTTTAACATCTTTGAAAATTTTGATTTTGTGGTGATTTAAAAAAAAAACAGTTTTGGTTCATTTTGGGAGTCAAAAACCCAAAATTTTGACAATCCGAGATTGCCATTTTAAATAAAATAACATTTTATATCTTCCCTTAATTGCGTTTGCAATTTACTTCAAAACTCTGTTTTCTACGATTCTTCAAACATTTATCGTTTTTCCACCAACATGACGTCATCAAAACATCCATATTTCCCAAATTCCTCAACCAATTTCAATGAAATTTGTATAACATGCTTATAATTGTTGTATACTTAGCTACTGAAAATTTCACCAAGATGCGCCGCATGTCTAAAAGTTATGCAAGAAAACCTCAGGGTTTTAGGACGAGGGTTAAAAGGGCGAGGGTAGGGCGAGGGTTAAAAGTGCCCAGGGTGGTGATCCCGCTGACAACAGGGGACAGGCCGTTACAGGCAGCCGCGGCTGGGTAGGAAAATACGCTCTGCGTGGCGGACAGACGGCATTTGCGAAGCTGCAGGGATCCGCGGTCAGAGGCGCGTGTCTCGCGGGTCGACACAGCGGCGCGGGGGGGGGGGGGGGGCGGGTGAAGAGCGCGCGGATGTTGGCAGGCGCGCCCACCTGCTTCAGCGCCTTGCACACCTTCAGAAGGTCACGGCGAGCCACCAAGGCCTCGATACTTGGCCATCCAAGGGAGTTTAAGGCCGGAGAGATGTGAAGATGTTGTTTGGTCCCAGTGGTTACTCGGGCGGCGAAATTAATTACTTTTTGCATTTTGTAATCCCTCCCATCCCTCCTCAGACATCCGTCCCATCCCTCCCATCCCTACTCAGACATCCCTTCCATCGCTCCCATCTCTCCTCAGGCTGGACCTCACGCAGGCGCGTGCAAGTGGGCCCGAGCACGGCGGGCCCGAGCACGTCGCACACGGCATGCCTCTCAGGGCCGCTAAACAGTTATTTGCGCGCGCCTGTTATCGCCTGGAGTGTCCGGGGTGCTGAGCGGATGAAGTGGGGCGAGGACTGTCGCCTCTCTCTCTCTCTCTCTCTCTCTCTCTCTCTCTCTCTCTCGAGCAACTCAGCGCGACGCTGAGAGGAGAGCCAACACTGCTGAGAGCGGCCTCTTGTCTCGAGATGTCCCGATCTGTCCCGAGCGGCGCTCCGACCGAACTTTGGCCACCACTGGACGGCGGGCGGGCTTAGTTCGAGGGTCGCCAGGCGGGCGGGCTTAGTTCAAGGGTCGCCAGGCGGGCTTAGTTCGAGGGTCGACAGGCGGGCTTAGTTCGAGGGTCGCCAGGCGGGCTTAGTTCGAGGGTCGCCAGGCGGGCTTAGTTCGAGGGTCGCCAGGCGGGCTTAGTTCGAGGGTCGTCAGGCGGGCTTAGTTCGAGGGTCGACAGGCGGGCTTAGTTCGAGGGTCGCCAGGCGGGCTTAGTTTGAGGGTCGACAGGCGGGCTTAGTTCGAGGGTCGACAGGCGGGCTTAGTTCGAGGGTCGACATGCGGGCTTAGTTCGAGGGTCGACAGGCGGGCTTAGTTCGAGGGTCGACAGGCGGCTTAGTTCGAGGGTATCCAGGCGGGCTTAGTTCGAGGGTCGACAGGCGGGCTGGCGCCGTGGGGATACGGGGAGGCTGGGTCAGACGTGGACTCTTGAGTTTTCCCAAGTCTGCCTCAGGCTGAAAGCTGATGCAAGCAAGGTGTTCAGGTGAAGCTGTGTTGCCTCAGCCAGGAACCGTTACCAGCAATCGTTATCAGCATATCCACTGCATGCTGTGTTTCATTGGGCAGAAGGTCAGCTTTGGGTGTGAAAATATGCAAACACGGATAGACTATGCGAGGTTTTCTTGTCTTTGTAATTGTACTTCTATTTCAGGCCGGGGAAGTTCCTCCAAGGACATTTCAGCACGGAGGGGCGCCATGGCAGGTTGGAGAGCCCTCTGAGCATGTCGGCAAGGCGACAAAGCAACCAGCGCAGTCCCTTGCCAGGTTGGAAGGGCCCCTTAGAAGGCTAGAGGGCCCCTGGACAGACCAGAGGGCCCCTATAAATTCAAACGGCCCTGTGCAGATTGGAGGGGCCCCTGACGCACAATAACATTGTTAGAAGTCCGCACCATACGCAATGCGACGCATTGATGAGAATGCATATCCAGGGCATAAGACAATCAAATGCGCCGAGGAGCGGCGCATTTGATTTAACCCGCCATTGACTGGGGGGGGGGGGGGGGGGGGCGTTTAACGCCCCCTGATGCATTTTCGTAATAGCTGAGAAAACAATAGGGATATCAACGTGAAACTTCGGGTACCTTCTTCGAAATCACATTTACGTGTTCTGTGAAAAAATAAAGCAATTTTGTCGAAATTTGTTTGAGTTATAGCGAATTTAGTGACGTCACTACACACGAGTTTTACACCAAAATCAGGTAAAATGTAACAGACCGTACAAATGCCATATTTTGAGAAAATGCAATCCAAAAACGTCAAAAGATACCAAATCACAACCAAATCACATTTTTTGTTGTTGGGGGGATGCCCACAAAATAAAATGTTTCAAAGTTATCCTAAAAGCCGGAATATATGTCAGAGACATATAGGAAGCTACAATGCCAAATTTCAGAATGATATTACCATTTTTTACTGACTTATGGCATATAAAGTATTGGGAACTCATGACGTCATATTTACAAATTGCGTTTTTTGGCTTTTATTGACCAGATACAGACAAATAATGGCACCACTGTGTTTCGGAGACAAAACTGATCTAAACATATACCTTTTTTATTTATATTTATAAATTTAACATTTTGACCTTCATTGACCTGAACTTGACCTGAACTTGACATTAACTTCACGCAAAAAAAATCATGTAAATGAAGGGAGGTGGTAAAATGACTATCACTATCGAATTATACGTGGAAAATAACTCATAAAACATGTATTGCATGACTGAACCCCGCTTTAGCCACGCTAAGTAGCTGTTGGATAGCTCTGTTGTTTTGTGTATTTTTTTGAGGAATCACATTATATTTAGATATAAGGATTAGATATTTAGTTTTGTGGATCGTTTAGGTATTATTTTTAAGCATTCATAGTTAGCTGTTACCTCTTACTTGCTTTTTAAAGGACTTTTCATTCTAGCTTGTGTGCGCCAAAATTGTCTTAGTCTTATTTTTGTGTTATTAGTTGCAGGGTTGGATAAGTAGATATTTTAGAAAATTAGGGATAATTAAGGTGTATTTAGTATTTAGTTTATTTAAGGATTAGATATTTAGTCTAGTATTAGGTGCACTCATAGCTGATTTGTGTCACTAGCTTTACCTAGATCTAGTTTATAAAAAATCAAATCACGTTCCCCTTCTGAACCCTACTTTAGCCAAGCTAAGTAGCTGTTGGATAGCTCTGTTGTTTTGTGTATTTTTTGAGGAACCACATTATATTTAGATATAAGGATTAGATATTTAGTTTTGTGGATCGTTTAAGTATTATTTTTAAGCATTCATAGTTAGCTGTTACCTCTTACTTGCTTTTTAAAGGACTTTTCATTCTAGCTTGTGTGCGCCAAAATTGTCTTAGTCTTATTTTTGTGTTATTAGTTGCAGGGTTGGATAAGTAGATATTTTAGAAAATTAGGGGATAATTAAGGTGTATTTAGTATTCAGTTTATTTAAGGATTAGATATTTAGTCTAGTATTAGGTGCACTCATAGCTGATTTGTGTTACTAGCTTTACCTAGATCTAGTTAAGGTTTAGAAGAAGAAAAAACAAACAAAAAACAAACAAAAAAAAAGTTAAGTTAAGTCAGTAAAGTATTGAAAAGTGCATAGTACCTAAGTTATATACCTAAGTTACTAGTGTATTCAAATGAGCATGACTAGGATGCAGGCGAAGGTAGCAGAGCTAGAGGCCCTCCAGGCTAGAGTAGCGGAGCTTGAGGCGCAGTTAAGTAAGTGTAGGTGTAGAGATGAGCCGCAGGAGGGTGTAGCTCCTGACCAAGGAACGTATGCGCAGATTGTGGTTAGGGGGTCAGAAAAGGAGCCTACAGGATCAGGGACCAGTGGTAGTTCTGATAGGGGCATAAGGGAGGAGGATAAGGCAAAGGTGGATAGTGCGGCTGGGGTTTGGAAGTGTGTTGGAGGGTCACGTTTCTGGAGACCCAACATTGTGGAAAGTAATGCTAGGGCCACAGACAGTAAGGATGAGGAGGGGTGCTGGGTAATGGAGGGTGGTAGCAGAATCTGGAGGAGGAAGAGGGAAGGGGATCAGGAGGGATGGACAAAAGTTCAGGGTAGAGTCAGGCAGTACAGCCCCAGGGAACATCAGCAGGTTACACTAGCAAATAGGTTCAGTGCGTTAGAGTCAGCAGCTGAAAGTGACAAGGAACAGATTCAGCATTTAGTGGTTGGGGACTCAAGGGTAAGGCCCTTAAGGCGAACATTCTGTGGAAGAGGGACAAATGTATAGTTAAACCGGGGGCAAAAGTAGTTGATATGGGCCCTGTCATTGAGGCAGAACTCGGTAGGAGTAGCCCGGAGACAGTTATAATACAGGTGGGGGTGAACAACATAGGACCTAGGCAGAGTGTGAGAATAGTAGCGGAGTACCGGAGCCTGCTGCAGAGGTTGAAGGAGTCCAGGAAACCAGTCATTGTGACTGGCATCCTCCCTCGCTGTGGAGCCAGTGAGGAGTGGTACTCGAGAGCTCTGTCTGTGAACAGCTCAGTTCAGAACTTATGTTCAGCTATGGGGCTTAGTTATGTAGACTTATGGGATCAGTTCTATGAGTGGCATAGGTACTATATGAAGGATGGGCTTCACTTATCGGATGAGGGGGCAAGGGCTTTGGGAGATGCCTACAGAAGTGTCATTCAGGGAAACTAGGTAGGAGGGGGGGGGGGGGGGGTTCAGGGACGCTAGTACTAGGGCATCAAGAAGTAAGCATTGGTAGAAGTTCATGTCAGAATAGGACAGTAGATCATAATTCCCTCAGAATTAGTAGAGTCAGCTCAAAGTATAAGATCACATGTGTGTTGCTGAATGCCCAAAGTATTAGGTCTAAATTTGATGAGTTTGAGTGTTATGTTGCCCTTGAAAAGCCTGATATCATTTGTGTAACCGAGACATGGGTTAGTGAGGGGTATAATAGGGATAGGCTACAGGATTTCGAGTTACAAGGGTATAACATGTTCTCATACTGCAGAGAATCACGGCAGGGAGGCGGAGTGTTTGTATATGTAAATAGCTTGTACTGCACTACTAGAGTTGATGATTCTAGTAAAGTAAAAGAAGTAGAATCAATCTGGCTTGACATTAAAATTGGTACAGGAAACAGAGGAAGGTTGAGGATAGGTGCATTTTACAGACCAGGGAATCTTCCAAGGAACTCCCAAGCTGAAACAGACCAAGATATTTGTGAGGAAATACGTAGGAACTTTCGGGCTCAGTGTCTTATTATGGGAGATTTTAACTTAAGAGGATACGAAAGTATAGCAGAGGAAACAAATGAGTGTAGGTTGTATAGGCAAATCTTTGAAGAGGAGCTTTTCATGCATCAGTTTGTAACAGAGCCAACCAGACATTGCTCCATTCTAGACCTTGTATTCTCAGACAACAGTGATCTAGTTAGTGACATAAGTATTTGTGCAGGTCTAGGAACCAGTGATCACAATATGGTTAAATTCAATATCTCATCAGAAATGAGGCCCAAAGATAACCTTATTATGGTTCCAAACTTCAGCCGGGCTGATTTTGATGGTATTAGAAATGACCTCGCACAGATAAAATGGAACGTTGAGTTGGCAGGTTTAGATGCATGTGAGGCCTGGAATGTTTTCAAAGCTAGATTAAGCCAAATTCAAAATCGGCATATACCCCTCAGGCACAAACGTAACAGAACCAAGGGCAATCCAGTTTGGCTTACCCCAGAAGTTAGGAGTGCTATACAAGCTAAAAGAAGTGCATTTGGCATTTTGAAGGGATCTTCACTAGATATAAATCAGAAGGCCTACCAGAATGCAAGAAATTCAGTTAAGAAAAAGGTCAGAGCAGCTAAAAGGGCAAAGGAACTTGATTTAGCTAGACATTGTGATGCAGATAGTAAGAAGTTCTTCAGTTTTTATAAGTTAAGTACAGTTTCCAAAAATATAGGTCCATTTAAGGTGGATGATGTGTTAGTTAGCAAGGACAGTGAAATGGTTGAAGTGCTTAATGATCAGTTTCAATCTGTCTTTACTATCGAGGACCAGAGTAGTATTGCAGCACTTCAGCCTGAGCTAGAGACAGAGGAGACTATAGGAGAGCTAGGTGGCATAAGTAGTGAACTTGTTCTAGAATATCTAAAGAAAGTAAGGCCTAACAAGGCAGAAGGACCTGATGAAATCCATGCTAGACTTTTAAGAGAATCTGAAAGGGAGTTGTCGGTTCCATTAGCCATAATATTTTCTAAATCACTTGCAGATAGTAAAATTCCACTTGATTGGAAAAGAGCAAATGTTGTTCCTATTCATAAAAAGGGAGATAGAAGTAAAGAGGAAAAGTATAGACCAGTTAGTCTGACCTCATTAGTCTGCAAGGTGCTTGAATCAATCATCAAAGATAAGATTGTTGAATTCTTGGAGCAAAATGAACTCATCAAAGATACACAGCATGGCTTTAGGAAGGGCCGTTCTTGTTTAACTAATCTTCTGGAGTTTTTGGATGTTGCAACAGATAGCGTTGATCAGGGTAAACAGCTAGATGTAGCTTTTCTTGATTTCAGTAAAGCATTTGACAAAGTCCCCCATACAAGACTGGGGTTGCAACTTAAAATTCATGGGATCAGGGGCAAGATTCTGGATTGGATAGAAACGTGGCTTTCAGGACGCCAGCAAAGGGTTATATTGAATGGGTGCCAATCACAATGGAAGGAGGTTCTCAGTGGGGTTCCACAGGGCTCAGTCCTGAGCCCATTGCTTTTTATAATATTTGTGAATGCAATTGAGAACAGTATAGACAGCAAAGTCTTGAAATTTGCAGACGATCTCAAAGTTGTCAGGATTATTAGAGGAAAACATGATCAGGATGTTTTTCAATCAGATCTGGACAAGCTAGTTGAGTGGTCTGAAGCATGGCAGATGAAATTCAATTTGAGTAAATGTAAGATTATGCACGCTGGACGGGTTAGCAGTAAACATAGGTATGAAATGGGTGGGCAGAAAATGGAGCAGATTGAAAAGGAAAGAGATTTAGGTGTCGTGGTAAACAATAGACTATCAGCGTCAGACCAGGTTGTAGAAGCTAGGAAAAAGGCACTTAGAATGCTAGGGGCCATTAACAGAAATGTTTCCTACAAGAGTGAAAAGGTAATAACAAAACTGTATTGTGCATACGTTAGACCACATTTGGAGTATTGTGTACAAGCCTGGTCTCCAACATATGAGAAAGATTGCTGGTTGTTAGAAAGAGTTCAAAAAAGGGCAACAAAAATGATTAATTGTCTTGGTAGTTTACCTTATGAAGATAGATTAAGGAAATTGGGTATGTTTTCACTTAGATATAGAAGGCTAAGAGGAGATCTAATTGAAGTCTTCAAATTTGTAAATAGTCAGCATTCTGGATATTTAAAGGGTATGTTTGAGTTCAATAGGGAAAATCGAGGTAGAGGTCATCAGCATAAACTCATTATGAAACAAAGTAGGACTAGGCTACGACAGTCATTTTTCAGTAGAAGGGTTGTAGGACATTGGAATATGCTACCAGGGGATGTCGCTGATGCAGTGACACTTGCTTCCTTCAAAATTAGATTAGATAAATACTTTACAGAGAAGGGATTAGTTCATAAATACTCGTGGGATTAGCCTTCTTTTATGCAGGTAGAGTAAGGTGATTTGAAGGGGCGAGACTGGTGGAGGGGGGGGGGGGATGGGGGGGGGGGGGGGTGCAACCTCGGATGGGCCCAAGAGGCTCTTTGTTGCACTTTTCTTTTATGTCTTTATGTGTGTGTGTGTGTGTGTGTGTGTGTGTGTGTGTGTGTGTGTGTGTGTGTGTGTGTGTGTGTGTGTGTGTGTGTGTGTGTGTGTGTGTGTGTGTGTGTGTGTGTGTGTGTGTGTGTGTGTGTGTGTGTGTGTGTGTGTGTGTGTGTGTGTGTGTGTGTGTGTGTGTGTGTGTGTGTGTGTGTGTGTGTGTGTGTGTGTGTGTGTGTGTGTGTGTGTGTGTGTGTGTGTGTGTGTGTGTGTGTGTGTGTGTGTGTGTGTGTGTGTGTGTGTGTGTGTGTGTGTGTGTGTGTGTGTGTGTGTGTGTGTGTGTGTGTGTGTGTGTGTGTGTGTGTGTGTGTGTGTGTGTGTGTGTGTGTGTGTGTGTGTGTGTGTGTGTGTGTGTGTGTGTGTGTGTGTGTGTGTGTGTGTGTGTGTGTGTGTGTGTGTGTGTGTGTGTGTGTGTGTGTGTGTGTGTGTGTGTGTGTGTGTGTGTGTGTGTGTGTGTGTGTGTGTGTGTGTGTGTGTGTGTGTGTGTGTGTGTGTGTGTGTGTGTGTGTGTGTGTGTGTGTGTGTGCGTGCGTGCGTGCGTGCGTGCGTGCGTGCGTGCGTGCGTGCGTGCGTGCGTGCGTGCGTGCGTGCGTGCGTGCGTGCGTGCGTGCGTGCGTGCGTGCGTGCGTGCGTGCGTGCGTGCGTGCGTGCGTGCGTGCGTGCGTGCGTGCGTGCGTGCGTGCGTGCGTGCGTGCGTGCGTGCGTGCGTGCGTGCGTGCGTGCGTGCGTGCGTGCGTGCGTGCGTGCGTGCGTGCGTGCGTGCGTGCGTGCGTGCGTGCGTGCGTGCGTGCGTGCGTGCGTGCGTGCGTGCGTGCGTGCGTGCGTGCGTGCGTGCGTGCGTGCGTGCGTGCGTGCGTGCGTGCGTGCGTGCGTGCGTGCGTGCGTGCGTGCGTGCGTGCGTGCGTGCGTGCGTGCGTGCGTGCGTGCGTGCGTGCGTGCGTGCGTGCGTGCGTGCGTGCGTGCGTGCGTGCGTGCGTGCGTGCGTGCGTGCGTGCGTGCGTGCGTGCGTGCGTGCGTGCGTGCGTGCGTGCGTGCGTGCGTGCGTGCGTGCGTGCGTGCGTGCGTGCGTGCGTGCGTGCGTGCGTGCGTGCGTGCGTGCGTGCGTGCGTGCGTGCGTGCGTGCGTGCGTGCGTGCGTGCGTGCGTGCGTGCGTGCGTGCGTGCGTGCGTGCGTGCGTGCGTGCGTGCGTGCGTGCGTGCGTGCGTGCGTGCGTGCGTGCGTGCGTGCGTGCGTGCGTGCGTGCGTGCGTGCGTGCGTGCGTGCGTGCGTGCGTGCGTGCGTGCGTGCGTGCGTGCGTGCGTGCGTGCGTGCGTGCGTGCGTGCGTGCGTGCGTGCGTGCGTGCGTGCGTGCGTGCGTGCGTGCGTGCGTGCGTGCGTGCGTGCGTGCGTGCGTGCGTGCGTGCGTGCGTGCGTGCGTGCGTGCGTGCGTGCGTGCGTGCGTGCGTGCGTGCGTGCGTGCGTGCGTGGGTGGGTGGGTGGGTGGGTGGGTGGGTGGGTGGGTGGGTGGGTGGGTGCGTGGGTGCGTGGGTGCGTGGGTGCGTGCGTGCGTGCGTGCGTGCGTGCGTGCGTGCGTGCGTGCGTGCGTGCGTGCGTGCGTGCGTGCGTGCGTGCGTGCGTGCGTGCGTGCGTGCGTGCGTGCGTGCGTGCGTGCGTGCGTGCGTGCGTGCGTGCGTGCGTGCGTGCGTGCGTGCGTGCGTGCGTGCGTGCGTGCGTGCGTGCGTGCGTGCGTGCGTGCGTGCGTGCGTGCGTGCGTGCGTGCGTGCGTGCGTGCGTGCGTGCGTGCGTGCGTGCGTGCGTGCGTGCGTGCGTGCGTGCGTGCGTGCGTGCGTGCGTGCGTGCGTGCGTGCGTGCGTGCGTGCGTGCGTGCGTGCGTGCGTGCGTGCGTGCGTGCGTGCGTGCGTGCGTGCGTGCGTGCGTGCGTGCGTGCGTGCGTGCGTGCGTGCGTGCGTGCGTGCGTGCGTGCGTGCGTGCGTGCGTGCGTGCGTGCGTGCGTGCGTGCGTGCGTGCGTGCGTGCGTGCGTGCGTGCGTGCGTGCGTGCGTGCGTGCGTGCGTGCGTGCGTGCGTGCGTGCGTGCGTGCGTGCGTGCGTGCGTGCGTGCGTGCGTGCGTGCGTGCGTGCGTGCGTGCGTGCGTGCGTGCGTGCGTGCGTGCGTGCGTGCGTGCGTGCGTGCGTGCGTGCGTGCGTGCGTGCGTGCGTGCGTGCGTGCGTGCGTGCGTGCGTGCGTGCGTGCGTGCGTGCGTGCGTGCGTGCGTGCGTGCGTGCGTGCGTGCGTGCGTGCGTGCGTGCGTGCGTGCGTGCGTGCGTGCGTGCGTGCGTGCGTGCGTGCGTGCGTGCGTGCGTGCGTGCGTGCGGGCGGGCGGGCGGGCGGGCGGGCGGGCGGGCGGGCGGGCGGGCGGGCGGGCGGGCGGGCGGGCGGGCGGGCGGGCGGGCGGGCGGGCGGGCGGGCGGGCGGGCGGGCGGGCGGGCGGGCGGGCGGGCGGGCGGGCGGGCGGGCGGGCGGGCGGGCGGGCGGGCGGGCGGGGCGGGCGGGCGGGCGGGCGGGCGGGCGTGCGTGCGTGCGTGCGTGCGTGCGTGCGTGCGTGCGTGCGTGCGTGCGTGCGTGCGTGCGTGCGTGCGTGCGTGCGTGCGTGCGTGCGTGCGTGCGTGCGTGCGTGCGTGCGGGTGTGTGTGTGTGTGTGTGTGTGTGTGTGTGTGTGTGTGTGTGTGTGGTGTGTGTGGTGTGTGTGGTGTGTGTGTGTGTGTGTGTGACGCGTATTTTAAATTGTCTGTCGTGTTTTTCGTTTGTATCGTCCAACTTGTATCCCTGTGTCTCGAATCGAACATTAAAGGGAAATAATGACCTTTTGATTTTGTTAGCAACAATTTATTAGGCTACCGTTATGGTTTTAAAATTATTTTATTTAAATTTAAGAATTAAATAAAAATATTCCCAAGTTCAAAGTTGTAAGTTCGGAAAAAAATACAAAACAAGTACCTTGTGCACTTCATGAAGGTCATTGACAAATTCGTCCTTCCCTACCATTGCTTACATCGAGTGCGGCATATTTGGAGGCTCTGCGACATTTCCGATCAAACTGAGCGCTGCTCGGACACACGCTAGTAGCGCTTTCGTTCTCCAAGACAACCAGGCGTCAGCCAATCAAAAGCCAGAAAGGGATACGTTCTGGCTTTTCATTGGCTCACGCCTGGTTGCTATGGAGAACGAAAGCTCTACTAGCGTGCGTTCGAGCAGCGCTCTGATCCGTGAAGCAATCCGTGAAGCATCTGTGATGCATGACTGACTATCAGTATAAGTCATGAATAACAACAACATGCAAACTATACCAACTCGAATAAAATAAGGTCGGAATGAATTGAACCCCAGGCAAGCTTTGGATACAATATTATTACGTCACAAGTTTCTGAAGTGTCAACTACTATGAAATATAGTGATAAAATACCTTTAATAATGATTAACAAGAAAATTCAAACTTAAAAACAATAATTTGAATAAGTCTTTAATTAGCTTTCAACTCGAAATCAGATATATTTTGCAATGTTACACAAGAATGGCACCAGTGACGTCATTAACAAAGCCTGTTACGGGACTTGGGTATACTAATCAGGAACAACTCGCCAAGTGCGCCGAGATGGTTAAGTGCGCCGAGAAGCATGACAATGACTTTATAACAAATCGCCGACGCTAAATAGGTCGCCGTCGATGTGCATCGATGAGCTTCCGATTTAATTTCCAGTTTTGTGTTATTGTTTGTTAGTTTTTGGGGACAAATTATTATTTTTCATGATAATATAAAGCATAGTGTTATATACAGCCACAGACAAATTATACAATACTTCTAATGTTGAAAACAAATGAATTTATTTTCAAAAATTGAGGGTCGCAACCACTAACTATGCTCCGTTGATGTGCATCGATGAGCTTGCGATTTTATTGCCATTTTTTCCAATCGCTGTTAGTTTTAGAAGATCGCCGGGCATATAATCATTACAAGCAGAACGCACAATATATTTTCCACTCCATTGCGTAAAAAAACAATACGGGAAAAGCCCGCAGTTTGATGAGGACCAAAAGTACTTGCCAAGTACCGGTCGTTAAAAGTGGGGAACGCTTATCAACTTTAACTTGAAATATCTTTCGGTAGGGAAGTTTTCATGCAAAATGTGATGAATTTACAATATATTTTGGTCTCGTCTGGCGATTTCAAGTGCTAACTCCATTTTTGTGGAAAAAGGTCATTATTTCCCTTTAAGCCATTTATATGGAATGATTCGGAAATACATGAACTATCATCATCATCACTATCACTATCATCACTATCATCACTATCATCATCATCATCCGACCTCCAGTTGCCTTCTCTGGCCTCCAGTGTGCCACTCTGACCTTCATAGGACTCTCTCCAGCCTCCATAGGCCCCCTCTGCATATCAATGGGCCCCTCCTGGCGTCCAGATGGTCAACTCTCACCTACAGAAAGATCGCCACTCTGACCTCCAGATGGATCACACTCACCACCAGAGGGCCACCTCTGGATTCCAGAGCATCCTATCTGGATTCCAGGACCCTACTCCGACCTCTAGAGATCCCAATCCAGCTTCCAGGCGGCACACTCCGGCCTCCAGAGGGCCCTCTCCAACCTTCAGAGGGTTCACTCTAACCTCGAGAGATCTCACTTTGGCCTCCTGAGGGTCATTCTGGCTCCCAGTGGGCCCTCTCCGACGGGCCCACTCGAGAGATCTCACTTTGGCCTCCTGAGGCTCTCCTGGCTTCCAGAGGACCCTCTCCGAGGGCACTCGGAGCTGAACCCCAGGCGGGCCCTTCGGGCCCACCTGGGCTCCAAGTGACTTTGGAGAGATATTTTGGCCCCCTTCATGGGCCTTGGGGGGGGGGAATGGCCGACTTGGCCTCCCTTGCAACCACCACTGGTCTCAGGGGCCCTCTATCGGTCTCAGGGCGCTCTGTCGGTCTCAGGGGGCATTGTGTCGGTCTGGGAGTCCTTGGTCGGACTGAGTGGTCCTCTATCGGCCTGAGGGGCCCTCTGTCGGCCTGAGGGGACCCTCTGGTGGCCTGAGGGATCCTCTATCGGCCTGAGAGGTCCTCTGGCCGCCTGATGTGGCCCTTGGCCAGATTGAGGGGACCCTTGGTCGGCCTGAGGGGCCCTCTGGCAGCCTGAAGGGCCCTCTGTCGGCCTGAGAGGACCCTCTGTCGGCCTGAGGAGAAACTCTGACTGCCTGAGAGGCATTCGTGAGCATGAGGGTCCCTCTATCGGCCTGAGTGGACCCTCTGGCAGCCTCAGGGGGTCTTCTGTCGGCTTAACCCTATTTGTAACAGGGGGGCGGATTCCGCCCCCTCATGTTTTTCGCAGATATCTCCAGAACGGCTGGGAGCAAGCCAATGAAATTTTGAGACTTTCATGGAATTGAATACCGCATTTGGAGAAAAAAAATTGAGTTCTTAACCTGAACAGAAGCGGTTCCAGGGCACAGTTTTGGGAGGGTTCGGAAGCGATATTTGGCGATAATACGGAAATACGATCTTGACGGTTTCTTCCTAACTGCCTCAAGTATGAAGGATTTGCATCGGTTTATGGTGATTGCAACAAGTGAGAATGGGTTGATGTTAATGAAATCTTATAAAAATTGCATGGCAGAGGCGGTTTCAGGGGCATTAAAAAGGGGGGTTTCCAGGAAGTATTCAATGCTTGGCGGGAAGCAAATAGAGCAATGTAAGGGGCATTTATAGTTATCAAGATGTAAAAGATAGCTTCTGCTTCCATTATTTGCATAATGTATTACATATAGAGTTTCAGGGGCGTGTTCAGGCACATGAAAAGGGGGGAACTGGTATGGTGATGACGATATGCCAGCCATAACGGCGCAAAAGACGGTTAGCCTATAATGATGTATGCACATATGAGGCCAGAAAAGGGAATAAAGTCATTTTTGGCATAGGCGCGCTCAGAAATGGAAGAAAGAGGGTCATATTATTGCAAGAAAACTAAGAGGCATTGGCGTACAATGACATAACATACTGCAGTTTTCGGATGAAACACGCACCACAGGCTACTCTACTAACGATTATGATATAATAGGCGAGTCCAGGTGGGGTAAAAGGGGGTAAGCAATGTTAATTGAAGTTGTAAGTGAAATAAACACTGTTGACTAGTTAGTATCATAATAGCTGATAATATACTTATCAAAAGGTCTTGCGCCGCCCCGTTTCGATCCTGGATACGCCTATGATAAAGTACAACATGCAAAAAGGAACTATCTACGATCAGTAACATATTTATAGTGCTGGGTAGCAACTTGTCTGCGGTTAATATTTTTCCCAATTTGACCTCCCTTTTTCACTAACCTGGTACCCGCCTATGGCAAAAATATGATTTTTAACTGTTTTTCTAATGTCACAATCACATACCATTTCATTTATTTAAAAAAACATAAAAAAATGGTTTGATTACGCATTTACTTCACCCCCATATTGAGTGACCTGCACACGCCTATGATTTTTGAATTTTCAAACGCCACCAACATATACCAATTTTCAATTCAATCTCTATCGATTCGTATTAGTTGTGTTAAAATCGGTAGATAAACATGAAAGCTATGTTGGATCAAAAATACCACTAAAATTTGTATTTTTTGCCCCCCTGTTGCCCCCCCTATCAAAAATGTAGATTTATTATTATTATTTAGAAATGTAGATCGTGTTGAGGGGAATCAAAAACCGTTTCATTTTTGAAATCGGAAAGGTAGATCTCGAGATCTCCGGGGGGCGGAATCCCCCCCCCCCCCCCTCCCCCTGTTTCAAATAGGGGTAGCCAGGAGTCTGTTACAAATAGGGTTAAGGGGCCATCTGTCGGCCTGTGAGGGCCTTCGGTCAGCTTGAGGGGGCATTCGTTTGGCTTGAGAGACCTCAGTCGACCTAGGAGCTCTAGTTCGGCTTGAGGGGCCCTAAGTGTACATCTGCATATTCAGTGCGCATAAGCATACACAAATTCAGCCAATTCATGGTCGTTACAGCGATTTGCCCATCATCGGCGCTTGCTGGTTCGTTGAACGGCAGCCGATTGTACTGAGGACCGAACATGTTTTCAGAAAGTAAAGTGTTTTCAAGCACAAAAGCCTTTTTAAGCAGTGTGCATGCACTGCGTATTGTGCAGTGTGCATGCACACATTTGCGGCTACGGCCAGTTCCAGTCAGCCCAGCTAGCTGATACATATCGCAGAAATGACTAAAACCCACATCGTTAGCGAGAATACTAGCGCAATACTCAGCGTCGTTCTTCCGAGACAGCTTGTCAGCAAACAAGCGGAAATCACGCCCACAGCCAGAGAACACGGTAACATTTCCATCGAGTCGAGTCTGATTCTGCGAAACCAGCGCGTCACTAAACTCGTTTGACAGCCCGGTATGGGAAAATCCAGCCTGCTAGTGCTAACGCCCGATAAACTGACGCTGGACTGCGAGGCAGACAGGGCCAGAGCTGCCCCTGATCCTCTCCAGGAAGTGGCAATCTCCTTGGTAAGACATGGTAATCCGGGGAAGCCTTGGTAAGCCGCGGTGGCAAAGACAGCACTCTCCGAAATCATGACAGTGCAGATCTACAGCGTCATGACACTGCACAATGCAGGGAAAGTCCAGATTAGTTGATACTTTCGTGTGGACTTCTGCCCTATACGGGTGTAGTAAACAGGATCAGATCAGAATGAAATGCAAAAAACGACTAACAAAGAAATAGTAGGCCATACAGCCCGCTGAATTCACTAGCGACACGTGACTGACCACCCAACATGGCGTGAGCAAATATAAAGGTTTTAAGTTGGGAGAATGTATCTCTGTGTTTAGTTTGTCTTATCATATCACGTGCATTGCATATGATATGATGCACTACACTTCTGGCTATTACGTGTCCGTCGAAATGGCACATGATATGGTAATGTAGGAAGAGGGTGAATGTAAACCCAGTTACATGTTTCTTCACGATGTCTGTAAGAACTCACTCATCCATATTGTAAGCGGAGGACATTTGGTTCTTGTAGTACAAAATATGAGTATTTTTTTCTTCGTTTTTGCTTTCTTCTGTTGAACAAATGTATTCAAATGAGGTCCACAATGACGTCGGCTCTTCCCTCATTCACGTTGAATCGGTAAAACAATGGGGAAATTGGATCACATAAACTAAACGCACACGCATGCACACACATTCACTGATTCGCATCCATACCAACATAGCCTAAAGCGACTTGGCAAATCGCTTTACATCGGCCCGAAAAGATGGTATGCCAGGCTCAACGTGCATGTCGTTCATCAGTGACACACCGCGATAACAAAGGCGCCGTCTCCCTGCCTCCACACGAATAGACGGGAGGGTGAACATGTCGGCTCGCCTGGTGTTGTGGTTGTGCCGCTGTCGGGTTCGCGATCCGATTGTCTGTAGGAGGCTCTCCGGCTGGCCTGACACGATTGTCCGCTCAACTGCGCACACTGTGTGGTAAGCCACCAGCTGTTTGGCCGTGAGCCACCCAAGCTGTGATATGGCCCCGGACACATGGTCACTGCGCCTCTTCCCTGTCACAACACGTGCGCAGAAGTTGACAGTCTTCTGTACACGGTGCAGTTGCGTCTCGGTGCAGGACCCATACACCGGTCACCGACATACAGTAGTGCACAACGGACAAGACAAGTGCCTCTATGATGCCTTTCGACGCAAATTTGAGTATGACGTGGCGTGCGTGACTCAAGACCATGAGTATGCCAATACATTTGCATGACATGTAGTCAATGTGCGTCTCAAAGTTGAGATCAATTCAATTCAAGTGAATTGCCCAAAAAAATCATATTCTGGACAGACGTCATCAGAATAAAAACACACTAGCTAAATGGCTTCAAAAAAGTCACAGAGGAGCCCTCAAACCAGGCAAGGGTCACTCTGGTGCATGGCAAGGGCCCTCAGAGACACTGAAGGGCTTTCGAAGCCGAGATGCCGATCAAGCGATACACCGAGGTTTTTGACCACCTTTGAATCAGGAATGACATTTCCGCAGAATCGAAGTGTTACCAGGGGCGCAGCCATGGGGGCAAGGGGCCCTTGCCCCCCCCCCCCCCCCCCTACGGGTCACAGGGGGCCCCGCCGATATTGGCCCAGATACCATTTGTATTAGCCAAATGGCTTTCAAAAAGTCACAGAGGAGCCCTCAAACCAGGCAAGGGTCACTCTGGTGCATGTCAAGGGCCCTCAGAGACACTGACTGGCTTTCGAAGCTGGCCCAGGGGCCTATTGGGCATGTTCAGGGGCCCATTGAGCCCACCGAGGAGCCCAAAAACTTCTAGGGCCTCTGGAGCATGTCCAGGGGCCCCATTCAGCCCACTTAAGGGCGCAAAAACATGCCCAGGGACTTTTCGAGAATGCCCTAAGGCCCATTGAGCCCTCTCAGGGCCCCCCAAAATCTGCACAGGGGTCTCTAGACCATGTCCACTTGTCCAGGGGCCAATTGAGCCCACCCACGACCCAACAAACCTGCCCAGTGGCCTCTCGAGCATGTCCATGGGCCCATTGAGTATGTTCAGAGGCCTCTAGAGTCTGGCCAGGCGCCCATTATAGTCTGTTTTGGTTCTCTTGAACCTGCCCAGGGGCCTATTGTAGTTTTTCCAGAGGCCCATCGAGTCTGTTCAGGGGCCTCTCGAACCTGCCCAGGGGCCATTAGAGCCTGGCCAGAGGCCTCTCGAGCTTGCCCGGAGGACCATTGAGTCAGTTCAAGGGACTCTTGAACCTGTTTAGGGGCCATTATAGTCTGTTCAGGGGCCAACTCGAGTTTTCACAATGGTCCATTAATCCTGTTCGGGGGCCTCTCGAACCAGCCAAGGGGCTATTAGAGTCTGCTTAGGGGCCTCTCGGCTTGCCAAGGGGCCATTGAGTCTGTTCAGGGCCCTCTTAAGTTTATCCAGAGGGCCATTGAGTCTGAGAACGGGGCCCACAAGCCTGCCCAGGGGCTGCTAGCCGTCGCCTTTAGGGCCTGCTATAGCTGGAGCGCCTGCTAGCCGTGGTGGGCGCGTTCATAATGAGCGGTAATGTGCTGTACTCTGACCCACCCGGTGCAATGTGTTCTTGGGTTTAAAAGTTGTAACCTGATAAGTCTGATGCAGTTTTGAATTCGGGAGGAGGGGGAAGTGGTAGTACAAAACAATTTAACAATATTCCTCTCAGGAGAGTGTGTGCTGCAATATTTGTCAGCCAGGGGCGTCGCCGACGGGAGGGTCGGGGGGAGGGGGAGGTCTGGGCAAACTCCCCCCACTTTTAGAAGGCGGAGGAGGGGAGGAGGAGGTCGACTCCCCCCCCCCCCCCCCCCATAAACACACAAACACACAATCACACACACACGCGCGCGCGCGCACACACCTTTTGCAGGAAAAAAAATAACAATTTATCGTAAAAATTGCCTTTGTAGTGCAGTCAAAATACAGCTAAAAAAAATCCAGCTAAAGTGTTAACTGGAAAATTTCGTGCCGCTTCGCGCAATGACACAAGTTTCGCAATTGCGTATACAAATTTGGAAAATGGAAAAAATGATTTAATTAAGTGTCTGGCAGAGGCTCTCCTTGGCGGTAATTGCTGGCCCCAGGGCCCATTCCCTTCATAAAATATTCACTTTTAAGTTTCAAGCAGGCTACATGTTTAGCTAGTTTGCCGAGATCCGAAAAAGGCGACGCGAACGCAAAGACGAGGAGATCGGCACCCGGAAGCGGCTCCAGCGGTGCACAATATGCTGGACCGAAGAGCTAATAGTGGAAACAGGCCAGGACCATCTCCCCAAGCCATCTCACCTCACGGACTGGTTCCAATATTAACATTTCGTTTTCCGGGACCTAAAATTAACATTTTCACGCCGCTTCCCGGCGTCACATCGGTAGTCATCGTCATAACGAAGCCATAGTCATCGTCATCGGTTCGTTGTAACGCTGAATTGAATTAATAGCATTTTTAGCTTATTATCCGAGCTACAAGCCTCCTATATTTCTGGGTTTTATCAGCCAAAACCGTAAAAATTTCGCGCCGCTTCGCGGCGCTAAC
>JAXIVJ010010328.1:0-47615 GCA_036785665.1 Chirona hameri
ATATATATATATATATATATATATATATATATATATATATATATATATATATATATATTATATATATATATATAATGGAACCCAGGCACATACTCGAAAATATAAAGGGAAATAATACTCGTGATTCAAAGATTAAGTCAAAGATTAGGTGTGTGTGTGTGTGTGTGTGTGTGTGTGTGTGTGTGTGTGTGTGTGTGTGTGTGTGCGTGTGCGTGTGCGTGTGCGTGTGCGTGTGCGTGTGCGTGCGTGCGTGTATATATTCATTTGCATCCATTGTTTTTTTTTTTTTTGACTTCCCAGTGATGCCATGAAGCGACTCCAATCTTGTATAGCCTCCTCAATATCCATAGTCACAGGCAATCACTGGTTTCCTGGGGCGTCGTATATTATGTGACGTCACCTTATCTATGACGTAGGCGCAGGTGTCCTCCCCGAGGGCGTCGTACAGCGGCACCGTGACGATGCTGAAGCAGTAGCATCCCTGCTCCACCAGCGTCCACTCGGGCCTGTTCTGCATCAACAGACCCACACTGGTCCTCTGACCTGGGGTCAACCCTGAGGGCAGAGACGGGGTCATCAGTCTCAGCCTTGAGGGCAGAGACGGGGTCATCAGTCTCAGCCCTGAGGGCAGAGACGCGGTCATCATTCTCAGCCCTGAGGGCAGAGACGGGGTCATCAGGCTCAGCCCTAAGGGACCCCTGGTCCTCTGACCTGGGGTCAGCCCTGAGGGCAGAGACGGGCGTCATGAGGCCTAGTACGGCCGTGTGGCATATTACCCGCGCTATTCATATTACCCGCGCCATTCATATTACCCAGCGCTATTCATATTACCCAGCGCTATTCATATTACCCAGCGCTATTCATATTACCCTGCGCTATTCATATTACCCAGCGCTATTCATATTACCCAGCGCTATTCATATTACCCAGCGCTATTCATATTACCCTGCGCTATTCATATTACCCAGCGCTATTCATATTACCCAGCCCTATTCATATTACCCAGCGCTATTCATATTACCCAGCGCTATTCACATTACCCGCGCTATTCATATTACCCGCGCTATTCATATTACCCAGCGCTATTCATATTACCCAGCGCTATTCATATTACCCAGCGCTATTCATATTACCCAGCGCTATTCATATTACCCTGCGCTATTCATATTACCCAGCGCTATTCATATTACCCTGCGCTATTCATATTACCCAGCGCTATTCATATTACCCGCGCTATTCATATTACCCTGCGCTATTCATATTACCCACCGCTATTCATATTACCCAGCGCTATTCATATTACCCTGCGCTATTCATATTACCCTGCGCTATTCATATTACCCTGCGCTATTCATATTACCCAGCGCTATTCATATTACCCTGCGCTATTCATATTAGCCAGCGCTATTCATATTACCCTGCACTATTCATATTACCCGCGCTATTCATATTACCCTGCGCTATTCATATTACCCACCGCTATTCATATTACTTAGCGCTATTCATATTACCCAGCTCTATTCATATTACCCTACGCTATTCATATTACCCAGCGATATTCATATTACCCTGCGCTATTCATATTACCCAGCGCTATTCATATTACCCGCGCTATTCATATTACCCTGCGCTATTCATATTACCCACCGCTATTCATATTACCCAGCGCTATTCATATTACCCTGCGCTATTCATATTACCCTGCGCTATTCATATTACCCTGCGCTATTCATATTACCCAGCGCTATTCATATTACCCAGCGCTATTCATATTACCCAGCGCTATTTATATTACCCAGCGCTATTCATATTACCCAGCGCTATTCATATTACCTTGCGCTATTCATATTACCCAGCGCTATTCATATTACCCAGCGCTATTCATATTACCCAGCGCTATTCATACTACCTTGCGCTATTCATATTACCCAGCGCTATTCATATTACCCAGCACTATTCATATTACCCTGCGCTATTCATATTACCCAGCGCTATTCATATTACCCAGCGCTATTCATATTACCTTGCGCTATTCATATTACCCAGCACTATTCATATTACCTTGCGATATCCATATTACCCAGCGCTATTCATATTACCCAGCGCTATTCATATTACCCAGCGCTATTCATATTACCCTGCGCTATTCATATTACCCAGCGCAATTCATATTACCCAGCGCTATTCATATTACCCTGCGCTATTCATATTACCCAGCGCTATTCATATTACCTTGCGCTATTCATATTACCCAACGCTATTCATATTACCCAGCGCTATTCACATTACCCAGCGCTATTCATATTACCCAGCGCTATTCATATTACCCAGCGCTATTCATATTACCCTGCGCTATTCATATTACCCGCCCTATTCATATTACCCGCGCTATTCATATTACCCTGCACTATTTATATTCAGTATGCACTTCAATGCAAACGTTTAAAGTAATGTCTTTAGTTTGTGAAGTTTTTCTCCCTTGTTTACTTCAAATTTGGTCAGCTTGCATATGTACAGTCCTCCCCCTCATGTTTTTCGCAGATATGTCCAGAACGGCTGAAAGCATGTCCATAAAATTTAGGGACTTTTCCCAAAATCAATTTTCACATACGGAGTCAAAATTTTGAGTTCTTAACCTGAACAGAGGCGGTTCCAGGGCACGTGTTTGGGAGGATTCTGCGGCGACATTTGGCGATAATACGGAAATGCGATCTTCACAGTTTCTTCCTAACTACCTCAAGTATAAAGGAGTTACATCGGTTGACGGTGATTGAAACAAGTTCAAATTAGTTGATGTTAATTAAATATCATATAAATTTCACGGCAGAGGCGGTTTCATGGGCTTCCAAAGGTGAGGTTGCTAGGAAGTATTCAATGCTGGGCGGGAAGCCAATAGAGCAATATAAGGGGATTTATAGCTATCAAGATGTAAAAGATAGATTCTCCTTCCATTATTCGCATAAATTATTACATATAGAGTTACAGGGGCGTGTTCAGGCACATGAAAAGGGGGTTGACTGGCATGGTGATGACGATATTCCAGCGATTACGGCGCAATAGACGGTTGTTTTATAATGATATATGCACATATTAAGACAGGAGAGGGAATGACGTTTTTTAAGAGTCCCGTTCAGGAATGGAAGAAAGAGGGTCATATTATTGCAAGGATGCATGGGCCTACAATGACATAACATACTGCAGTTTTCGGATGAGACATGCACCACAGGGATCGATTATAAGATATTAGGCGAGTCCAGGAAGGGTAAAAAGAGGGTAAGCAATGTGAATTGAAATTGTAAGTGAATCAGTCACTGTTGACTAGTTAGTATCATAATAGCGGATAATATACCTATCAATAGGTTTTGCGCCTCCCAGTTTAGATACTGGGATACGCCTATGATGAAGTACAATATGCAAAAAGGAACTATCTACAATCAGTAACGTATTTATAGTGCTAGGTATCAAATTGCCTGCGGTTAATTTTTGTCCTATTTGACCTCCCTTTTTCACTATCCTGGTACCGCCTAAGGCAAAACAAATATGCTTTATAACTGTTTTGTCTAATGTCACAATAGCACACAATTATATTTATAAAAAAACACCAAAAAATTGTTTTATTATGGATTTACTTCACCCCCATATTGAGTGACCTACACACACCTATGATTTTTGAATTTTCAAAAGCCACCACCAAATATCAATCTCCAATTCAATCTCTATCGATCTCCATTGATTGCGTTAAAATCGGTTGATAAACATGACAGCTGTGTTGGATCACAAATACCTCTAAAAGTTGTACTTTTTGCCACACCCCCTGTTGCCCCCCTATCAAAAATCTCGGATCTTTATATTTTTTAGAATTGTAGATCCTGTTGAGGGGAATCAAACGCCGTTGATTTTTGAACATCGGACGGGTAGATCTCGAGTTCTCGGGGGGGGGGGGCGGAATCCACCCCCTTTTACAAATAGCCTGTTTCAAATAGGGTTAAGGGAATGTGTGGTACCTACCTAGGTAGGGTACCTACCTAGGTAGGGTACCGCATGTTCCCTCAAAGCGAATAGTTCACCTTTAACATGCGGTTTTGGACTGAGATAGCAGATTTGTAGAGCAGATCTAAAAATGGGTTGTGGTGAAAGAATTACCTCCCTACGTTAAGTAATTTCGACACAGGACTAGTGGGTCCGGTTTCATGTCCGCTGTTCCGGGCCACGATCGGGACATGAACGCTCGCCGCCGGAGGCAGGTACACTCTCTGGCACGTCGTCTCTGATCACGATGCCTCGTTAATATCCGCTCAGCCGCCCGGGCGGCGCCCCCTTGTCAGAGACTGTACTTGGCGTCAGGCGGTGCCAGAGCGCCAGCTGCTGTCGTACGATTTCTCGTGAAATGCAAAAAGAAACTTACTTCTTTCTCCACATATATCCATCAGTTGTCCAAACGAAAATTATATTCGTAGTTTTGAGCTCAAGATGCACCGTATGGTTGAATTTCAAGACAACTTTCAAGGTGACCTATTCCCTTTAACCCGTCATTGACTGGGGTCTCAGCCAAACGCCATTGACTGGGCGGGGGGGGGGGGGAGGGGGAGGGAAGACGCGGAAGGCGGCAATCGAAAACTCTCAACGAGATCAATATAAGCCATACTACAAAATATAAAAGCGAGGTCAAATATCAGGTCACGGTCCGGTCAAAGGTCAAAATCGACGTATTTGAGTTTATGGGCCACACTTTCCATACAAAGCCTTCTATTACGACTATAATCACCCAAAGTGCTGCTAAGGGTATTATACACATCCTGCATAAAATAAAGTGAGATTGTTGGCCAAGTTCAAGGTAAAGGTCAGGTTACAAAAGGTCACTATGCTTAAAATATATACGAAAGTCATGCAACACATGTTTTATGAGTTATTTTCTACGTAGAATAAGATAGTGATAGTCATTTTACCACCTGACTTCACTTACGTGAACTTAACATCAAGTCACTGCTCACAGGTCACTGCAGGTAAAAAAAAAAAAATATAAATACAAAAGGCTTGTGTCTAGACCAGTTTTATCACAGAAATACGGTGGTACAATTCATTTGTCTGTATCTGGTCAATAAAAGCAAAAAAAAAAAATAATATGACGTTATGAGTTACCCATACTTTAGATGCCATAAGTCAGCCAAAAATGGTGATATATTTCTTAAATTTGGCATGGTAGTTTCCCATATGTGGTTCTCTGACATATATTCCGACTTCTTGAATATCTTTAAACAATTTTATTTTGACTGGCATTTTCCCCCAAACCAAACTTTTTGGCATTTTTGGGGTCAAAACCCACTTAAAAAAATCAGAGGGATCCATGTTGTAGCCCTTGCTATTTTCTATCTTGTGACATTTTTTATTCCATTTGTCTTAAAATATAGCATGTGTACGGTCGGTTACATTTTAGCTGATTTTGGTGTAAAACTCGTGTGTAGTGACGCCATGAAATTCGATATAACTCGATTTTTTTCGACGAAATGTCTTTATTTTTCACAAAAGACGTGAACGTGATTTAGAAGAAGGTACCCGAAGCTTCACGTTGATAGCGCTATTGGCTTTTGAGCTATTACGGAAATTCATCATGAGGTGGGGGGGAGGGGGAGGGGGGCGTTAAACGCCCCCCCCCCATCAATGGCGGGTTAAATCAGTCCTTCATGTACACATAAGTGAAATTAGATAAGTGTTAGAAACATGGTAAGGGAAGATCATTATGAGACCGACTGTACTTGGTAATCCTGCTATTATATAACGAACAGAAATAAAAACAAATAAACAAACTGATGTCTTATGATTGCCACCCGTCTTGTAGCATTTCAGCAATGTTAAGTCTTGTTTTAATAATACTGTAATTAGTATTTAATCATATTTAAGTAATGTTGTCAATACAAAAATACCATATTTTAGTGATGCCGTAAATGCTGAAAAGTAGCGGTGTACTCCCATTCAGTTAACTCCGTTCACTTCACTCCGTTCACTTCACTCCGTTCACTTCACTCCCTTCACTTCACTCCGTTCACTTCACTCCTCCATTGACCTTTCCTCACCTGATGCGATCAGGCCGGCGGCGAAGTTTCTGGCGCGGAGCAGCGACTCGTTATAGTGGAGCCATTGGTACTGGCCCTCCGCCTCCCTCCAGCCGAGACATGGTCCGTTGTCTGCGGGGAAACGGAGAGAGAGTGAGACGCCTCCCTCCAGCCGAGACAAGGTCCGTTGTCTGCGGGGAAACGGGGAGAGAGTGAGACGCCTCCCTCCAGCCGAGACAAGGACCGTTGTCTGCGGGGAAACGGGGAGAGAGTGAGACGCCTCCCTCCAGCCGAGACATGGCCCGTTGTCTGCGGGGAAACGGAGCGAGGGAGAGAGTGAGACGCCTCCCTCCAGCCGAGACAAGGTCCGTTGTCTGCGGGGAAACGGAGAGAGAGTGAGACGCCTCCCTCCAGCCGAGACAAGGTCTGTTGTCTGCGGGGAAACGGGGAGAGAGTGAGACGCCTCCCTTCAGCCGAGACAAGGTCCGTTGTCTGCGGGGAAACGGGGAGAGAGTGAGACGCCTCCCTCCAGCCGAGACATGGCCCGTTGTCTGCGGGGAAACGGAGAGAGAGTGAGACGCCTCCCTCCAGCCGAGACAAGGTCCGTTGTCTGCGGGGAAACGGAGAGAGAGTGAGACCCCTCCCTCCAGCCGAGACAATGTCCGTTGTCTGCGGGGAAACGGGGAGAGAGTGAGACGCCTCCATTTAGCCGAGACAAGGACCGTTGTCTGCGGGGAAACGGGGAGAGAGTGAGACGCCTCCCTCCAACCGAGACAAGGTCCGTTGTATGCGGGAAACGGAGAGAGAGTGAGACGCCTCCCTCCAGCCGAGACAAGGACCGTTGTCTGCGGGGAAACGGGGAGAGATTGAGACGCCTCCCTCCAGCAGAGACATGGCCAGTTGTCTGTGGGGAAACGGGGAGAGAGTGAGACGCCTCCCTCCAGCCGAGACAAGGACCGTTGTCTGCGGGGAAACGGGGAGAGAGTGAGACGCCTCCCTCCAGCCGAGACATGGCCCGTTGTCTGCGGGGAAGCGGGGAGAGAGTGAGACGCCTCCCTCCAGCCGAGACAAGGACCGTTGTCTGCGGGGAAACGGGGAGAGAGTGAGACGCCTCCCTCCAGCCGAGACATGGTCCGTTGTCTGCGGAGAAGCGGAGATAGAGTGAGACGCCTCCCTCCAGCCGAGACATGGCCCGTTGTCTGCGGGGAAACGGGGAGAGAGTGAGACGCCTCCCTCCAGCCGAGACAAGGACCGTTGTCTGCGAGGAAACGGAGAGAGAGTGAGACGCCTCCCTCCAGCCGAGACATGGCCAGTTGAATGCGGGAACACGGAGAGAGGGAGAGAGTGAGACGCCTCCCTCCAGCCGAGACAAGGTCCGTTGTCTGCGGGGACACTGAGAGACCGTCAATATGTGTAGTAGTACATATGCCACGCTGTGGCAACCCATATTAGGGATGGTGGTACAGTTTGTTCCTCGTATTAACCCGGCAGTCACTGGGGTATATTCTGTAACACGACTTACTTGGGGGGGGGGGGGGGGGTAGCCCCCCTGGTATCTTCAGAACCAATGATCGCAGCGGGACGCGCAAGATGGCATTCGAAAGAGCTCAATGAAATAAACCTAACGCACACTTCCAAATTTCAAATTAAGGTCACATGTCAGGTCACGGTCAAGTCAAATGTCAAACTCAAGGTATTTGAGTTTATGGACAATACCTGCCATCCATGGCCTTCGATTGCGCCTATAATCACCCAAACTGCTGTCAAAGGTATGATACATATCCCACATGAGCTAAAGTGAGATTGTTGGAAAAGATCAAGGTCAAGGTCAGGTCACAAAAGGTCACTACACACAACATATCTACGAAAGTCATGCAGCACATGTTTTATGGATGCTTTTACGCGTAGAATTCGATAGTGATAGTCATTTTACCACCTGACTTCATTTACTTGAAGTTAGTGTCAAGTTCAGGTCAAGTTCAGGTCACTGAAGGTCAAAATTTGAAATTGATAAATCGAAATGAAAAAAAACATGTTTCTATATCAGTTTTATCTAAACAATACAGTGCTGGGATTTATTTGTCTGTATCTGGTCAATACAAGTCAAAAAACGCAATTTCAAAATATGACGTCATGATTTACCCATACTTTATACGCCATGTCAGTCAAAAAAGATGATATAATTTTGACATTTCGTATGGTAGTTGCCCATATGCCGTTATCTGACATATATTCCGTTTTTTTTTGTTGTTGTAATATCTTCGAAAAAAAATGATTTTGTGGGCATTGAAAAAAAACTTTTGGGATTTGTTTTGGGTCAAAAACCAAAATTTTCGAAATTTTTAGATTTCTGGTTTGTAGCCCTTGCAATTTCCTACTTATTAGAGTTTTTCGATTGCATTTTGCTTCAAATGTGGCATTTGTACAATCTGGCAAAGTTTAGCTGATTTGTGTCAAAATCGTGTTTGGTGACGTCACTAAATTCACTATATCTCAAAACATTTCCGACCAAATTGCTTTATTTTTGCACAAAAGGTGTAAAGATGATGCCCAGGAAAGGTGCCGAAAGTTTGGCGTTGATATCTGTATTAGTTCTTGAGATATTTATAATATTCCTAAAGGGGGGTCTAAAAAAGCCCCCCCAGTGACTTGCGGGTTAATGGAACATAGTAAGCCCGGTGTGATCCAAGGCTTTATGGGAGTTTTCTTCCTGCAAGGTGTGTATGATTTGGAGAATAGTTTAATAACGTCTGCGTAGGCCTGTATAAGTTGGTTGCATGCAACATTAGCATCAGTGGTTTTTGTTATAGTGATCCAATCTTCCAGAAAAATAATCAACCATCTCAGGCATCTTGCGCTGATCAAATGTCGTTATCCGTTTACTATATTGTGGTATATGAGTCCCAATCTTCATTGATGCAAATATCGGTAAGTGGTCTGATAAATCATCAATGATTATCCCAGATGATTGAAAAGTTGATAGATAATTTATGAATATGTTGTCAAGCAGTGATTCACAATGATGTTGCTTTCTTGTCGCCTTCCATATCGTTGAAGAAAATCCATAAGACGATAGCAGATTTGTAAAAGAAGAATTACAATCATTACCTTTGTTTACAAGAAGATTATAATTGAAGTCGCCAGCTAGAACAACAATCTTCTTTTCATTTTCTAGTTTTTCAAGCAGATTTTCCATGTAGTCTAAAAATATCTTGCTAGAATGGTTTGGAGGTCTGTATATTTCGCCCACCAATATATTTTTTGATCCAGATCTCAGGTGAAGAGTTAACTCGACAAAACTAGTTTCACAATCAATACTTTGAAAATCTTTTCTCTCCTTTACATCATATTTGTCATGTACATCTACTGCAACTCCGTCACATATACTGCAACTCCGTCACATCTACTGCAACTCCGTCACATCTACTGCAACTCCGTCACATCTACTTCAATTCCGCCCCCTCGCCAATGTTTCTGCATTAAGCGAATATATTGTAATTGTCTATATTGTAATATTCGATAATATCATTTTTTAGCCATGTTTCAGCTATGCAAATAATGTCCCAAGTTACGGCTGTGCTCACCAGAAAATTATGTAAATCATCAAATTTGTTTTTCAACGACCTTATTTTCAAATGGATGGCATTAAAGCTCCCATCAATGTCAGTTAACGAATAATGTTAATCACAATGGGTCCGGATATGATCAAGAATATCCTCCTCCCTATCCCCCACGTTGTTCATGAAATTGCATCGATCATTTCCAATGCCTTGATTCTCCATTAGCCTCGGTGAAGTATGAAAACCCAATCATAAACGAAATGAAAATCGGAACTCGACAAACTCCTTGAGTGGTACATCGGAAAAAGGAATATGAAACATCAGAAAACAAGAAGAAACACGTCGACTCAAAATGCGGGTACAACATGCTGCATGACATGCATAACTAGCATGCATGCTGGTACTTCATATTATCCATTAAGATTTTGTCACCAATCCGTAGCTTGAAAAAAATAAGTATTGAACAGTTTAGCGTTGTATCACAGTTCGCTGTTGTATTGGATATTGGACATTTTGTTGTTGCATTCACTGGACAATTTAGAGTACTCACTGAAAAGTTTGTTGTTTTATTGGAGAGTTTGGCTTTCTCTCTGTACAGGTTGGCGTTCTATTGGACAGTTGTACTTGTACTCTCTGGACAGTTTGGCGTTGTATTGGCAGTTTGGAGTTCGTACTGGACAGTTTGTCATTTTACTGGACAGTTTGCCTTTGTACTCACTGGACAATTTGGCGTTTTATTGGGCAGTTTGGCGGCGTTGTACTCACTGGACAGCTTGGCTCCTCGTCGGAAGGCATTGTAGAGCGTGCGGCAGGAGTCGTCCAGCGCCCGGAAGGGTTGGGCTGGGTCGACGCTGGCCTGGGAGAGAGCAGATCTTCGCACCGGCTCCGGACCCTGGCGAGACAGGGTTTTGTGTGAACAATAGCATGATGGTTCCAATGATGCATGATGATGGTGATGGCGATGATGGCGATGATGGTGATGATGGTGGTGATGGTGGTGATGGTGGTGATGGTGGTGATGGTGGTGATGGTGGTGATGGTGGTGATGGTGGTGATGGTGATGGTGTTGATGGCGATGATGGTGATGATGATGATGATGATGATGATGATGGTGATGATGGTGGTGATGGTGGGGATGGTGATGGTGGTGATGATGGTGATGATGGTGGTGATGCTGATGATGATGGTGGTGGTGATGATGGTGATGATGGTGATGATGATGATGATGATTGGTGCTTCGGGGTGCCGTAACTGTCATGATCATATGTCGCCCCTACTGATTGGATGGTGATGATGATGATGATGAATTGGGATTTCTGACGCTCTGAAGGCTAAACTCATTTGGCGCTCATCATCCTGATTGGATTGGTGACTGGTGGTGATTGGTGGATTGGTCACTGTGATTGGTGATGATAACCAATATAGTCACTACATTCACTTACAGGTGAGTCTTGTGAACCGGAAAACTGACCCCCCCCCCCCCCGGGTTTTTGGGGATAACTCGGGGGTATTAATCAGCTGATTGCGATAACACGTTCTGTATCCTACGTGTATACAATTTGACACATACTCTGAAAATTGCAAACTTCTACTCCTCATAACCCTTGACCTGTTTCTCAAGGTCATGGCAGGCGCAACTGGCGTCCCGTGGTATCGATGCTTGTATTCCGAGTGTTTGTTGTTCAGGAGCATATGCACAGGTGTTACAGGTAACATTTATGGTTTCCACTGCGATCGTGACGTTTGTTGACCTTTTCAGAGGTCAACCGAGGTCACTGATCTCCGATGACCTAATATTACTTTTTAGCCTCTGGCAGGCAGTACATTGCAGAAATTGAATTATAGTCGAGCTATAATCGTGAATTAAAATATAGTTATGCCAAATAGGTGCCAAATTTGAAATCAGCGTCACGAAGTGTCCTAGAAAGTAATTTCTAGGACACTTCGTGACGCTGATTTCAAATTTGGCACCTATTTGGCATAACTATATGTTAATTCACGATTATAGCTCGATTATAATTCAATTTCTGCAATGCACGATTTGGATGACATCCGGGTCATTGACATGACATTAGAGGTCACATAATACCACAGGACCTTAAAATCGGGTAGCAACGGCTTCCTCTCATCACAAGCAACACCAACACGTTCGTTTTTAATTGAGGCTCTAGTTCAATTAGGGGCGAAACGCTAGGGGGTCGTACCAACCACCCCTGCACGGTCACGTAGGTATCGGACGCTGCACTGGCGAGGGTTAAATCGACGACATATAGGGTCTAGGCTTAATTGGTTGGTGGACTCTCAAAAAGTTGGTTTCATGGGGTTGTGTGGGCTTTGGAAGGCTTACAAAATGTGCCAAAATATTAATATAATATTAAAATGCTAACAGTCGTAAATCGAAGATAAGGCAATCCAAACATCACTCAAATTAACGCATACAATGCGGACTTTGGGCTAAAGCCAATCATTTCTATCACATGTTTAGTTGTTTTAGATGTTAACTGGTTTGCACCTGGGTGTTCTTCGAAAATCATATCATGGCCGTGTCCTCACGTAATGTCGGGCACGTAAAACTTTCGTCTATAAATTCTGCCGGCCAACAGGAATTGCGCGATCGGGTGGTGAGGTCAGGGGCTGCGCAACAAGCTCTGCTTAGCGTGGGTCCTGACCTCGGAAATCCATCCATACAAAACATTCGGACTAAATTTATAAACAAAAAAACACAAAAAATGGCCGGAATTTGTTTTTAAACTAAAAATTCACATGTGGAGGCCACGGGCAAACAATTCGGAAATAACAAAGGCAGTTATATTGACCAGACACGTGCATCAATACCAGAAACGTATTCCAGACTCAATTAGGCGATATAATCACAAACAAACAAACAAATAAATAGCTGTGATCCTAACCATCCTGAACACAAAATCAATATATTTATCTGATAACTCTATCAGACGTAGGTACTCTGCTCCGTGCTGCCCCTGTCCTGGGCCCTGCTCGCTGCCCCTGTCCTGGTCCCTGATCATGCCCCTGTCCTGGTCCCTGATCATGCCCCTGTCCTGGGCCCTGAGCATGCCCCTGTCCGGGGCCCTGCTCGCTGCCCCTGTCCTGGGCCCTGATCGCTGCCCCTGTCCTGGGCCCTGATCATGCCCCTGTCCGGGGCCCTGCTCGCTGCCCCTGTCCTGGGCCCTGCTCGCTGCCCCTGTCCTGGTCCCTGATCATGCCCCTGTCCTGGGCCCTGAGCATGCCCCTGTCCGGGGCCCTGATCGATCTGTCGTCAGTACGTTTGTCAGCGCGGTGTCACAACCCAGTATTCTGCCTACGTCATGTCACGTGACCACAAAGGTAGGCAGATTACTGGGCCGTGATTGGTAGGCAGGCAGACTACTGGGCCGTGATTGGTAGGCAGACAGAATACTGGGCCGTGAGTGGTGGGCAGGCAGACTACTGGGCCGTGATTGGTAGGCAGGCAGAATACTGGGCCGTGATTGGTGCTGACAAACGTGCTGACACATATCAATCAAGGACCCTGGTATACTGTGCCGTCGGTTCCTGGTGTACTGCGGTACAGACTATGTGCCGCTGGTTCCTGGTGTACTGCGGTACAGTCTATGTGTGCCGCTGGTTCCTGGTGTACTGCGGTGCAGACTATGTGTGCCGCTGGTTCCTGGTGTACTGCGGTACAGACTATGTGCCGCTGGTTCCTGGTGTACTGCGGTACAGTCTATGTGTGCCGCCGGTTCCTGCTGTACTGCGGTACAGTCTATGTGTGCCGCTGGTTCCTGGTGTACTGCGGTACAGTCTATGTGTGCCGCTGGTTCCTGGTGTACTGCGGTACAGTCTATGTGCCGCCGGTTCCTGGTGTACTGCGGTACAGTCTATGTGTGCCGCTGGTTCCTGGTGTACTGCGGTACAGACTATGTGTGCCGCTGGTTCCTGGTGTACTGCGGTGCAGACTATGTGTGCCGCTGGTTCCTGGTGTACTGCGGTGCAGACTATGTGTGCCGCTGGTTCCTGGTGTACTGCGGTACAGTCTATGTGTGCCGCTGGTTCCTGGTGTACTGCGGTACAGTCTATGTGCCGCCGGTTCCTGGTGTACTGCGGTACAGTCTATGTGTGCCGTCGGTTCCTGGTGTACTGCGGTACAGTCTATGTGCCGCCGGTTCCTGGTGTACTGCGGTACAGTCTGTGTTTGCAGTCTGTGTGTCTGTGACCGGGCGTCCACACCGGCCAAAAGCAATGTCTGTCCAATCTTCTTTACCTGGCGATAGCGAACCGTTCCTAGTTGTACTATCAATTCACTTGTGGTCATGGGTGGAGCTATTCCAAAAGTGTTGATGGCGTTAAAAGTACTTTTTTGTTGACGTAACAAATGTGACCATTTTAATGTTGGCAAAGCTCCAAATCGGGAAAAATATGGTGGAAAAAGCTGGTGGGGTAAAACACAAAGGTGGTGGTGCACCATTCAACGTTGGTGGGGTCGCAACTAGTAACTCCCACATCTGGATAGGGCAATCTACCCGTGCGTGTGTTCGACGACTTTGGAGATGTCTGATTTTCGCGTCGAGTCCACTATGATAAATGAAGTTCAATGTACTGGTCAGCATCCACGCTTTCTGGTATGTTTTCTGGTATGTTAATCCCGTCTTGGAATTGGGATTGGGTGATCAAACAGTGTTTTCAGTCAGTCACATCCCATGTTGACGTCACAGCAACGCATCGCACCTTACAGCAACACATCGCACGTTACAGCAACACATCGCACGTTACAGCAACACGTCGCACGTTACAGCAACACATCATACGTTACAGCAACACATCGCACCTTACAGCAACACATCGCACGTTACAGCAACAGATCGTACGTTACAGCAACACATCGCACGTTACAGCAACACATCGCACGTTACAGCAACACATTGTACGTTACAGCAACACATCGCACCTTACAGCAACACATCGCACCTTACAGCAACACATCGTACGTTACAGCAACACATCGCACGTTACAGCAACACATCGCACGTTACAGCAACACATCGCACGTTACAGCAACACATCGCACGTTATAGCAACACATCGTACGTTACAGCAACACATCGCACCTTACAGCAACACATCGTACGTTACAGCAACACATCGCACGTTACAGCAACACATCGCACGTTACAGCAACACATCGCACGTTACAGCAACACATCGCACGTTACAGCAACACATCGTACGTTACAGCAACACATCGCACCTTACAGCAACACATCGTACGTTACAGCAACACATCGCACGTTACAGCAACACATCGCACGTTACAGCTACACATCGCACGTTACAGCAACACATCGCACGTTACAGCAACACATCGCACGTTACAGCAACACGTCGCACGTTATAGCAACACATCGTACGTTACAGCAATACATCGCACGTTACAGCAACACATCGCACGTTACAGCAACACATCGCACGTTATAGCAACACATCGTACGTTACAGCAACACATCGCACGTTACAGCAACACATCGCACGTTACAGCAACACATCGCACGTTACAGCAACACATCGCACGTTATAGCAACACATCGTACGTTATAGCAACACATCGCACGTTATAGCAACACATCGCACGTTACAGCAACACATCGTACGTTACAGCAACACATCGTACGTTACAGCAACACATCGCACGTTATAGCAACACATCGCACGTTACAGCAACACATCGCACGTTATAGCAACACATCGTACGTTATAGCAACACATCGCACGTTAAAGCAACACATCGCACCTTACAGCAACACATCGTACGTTACAGCAACATATCGTACGTTACAGCAACACATCGCACGTTACAGCAACACATCGCACGTTATAGCAACACATCGTACGTTATAGCAACACATCGCACGTTAAAGCAACACATCGCACCTTACAGCAACACATCGTACGTTACAGCAACACATCGTACGTTACAGCAACACATCGCACGTTACAGCAACACATCGCACGTTACAGCAACACATCGCACGTTACAGCAACACATCGCACGTTACAGCAACACATCGTACGTTACAGCAACACATCGTACGTTACAGCAACACATCGCACGTTACAGCAACACATCGTACGTTACAGCAACACATCGCATGTTACAGCAACACATCGCACCTTACAGCAACACATCGCACAATACAGCAACACATCGTACGTTACAGCAACACATCGTACGTTACAGCAACACATCGCACGTTACAGCAACACATCGCACGTTACAGCAACACATCGTGCGTTACAGCAACACATCGTACGTTACAGCAACACATCGTACGTTACAGCAACACATCGCACGTTACAGCAACACATCGCACCTTACAGCAACACATCGCACAATACAGCAACACATCGTACGTTACAGCAACACATCGTACGCTACAGCAACACATCGCACGTTACAGCAACACATCGTACGTTACAGCAACACATCGCACGTTAGAGCAACACATCGCACGTTACAGCAACACATCGCACGTTACAGCAACACATCGTACGTTACAGCAACACATCGCACGTTACAGCAACACATCGCACGTTACAGCAACACATCGTACGTTACAGCAACACATCGTACGTTACAGCAACACATCGCACGTTACAGCAACACATCGCACGTTACAGCAACACATCGCACGTTACAGCAACACATCGTACGTTACAGCAACACATCGCACGTTACAGCAACACATCGCACGTTACAGCAACACATCGTACGTTACAGCAACACATCGCACGTTACAGCAACACATCGCACGTTACAGCAACACATCGCACGTTACAGCAACACATCGCACGTTACAGCAACACATCGTACGTTGCAGCAACACATCGCACGTTACAGCAACACATCGCACGTTACAGCAACACATCGCACGTTACAGCAACACATCGCACGTTACAGCAACACATCGCACGTTACAGCAACACATCGCACGTTACAGCAACACATCGCACGTTACAGCAACACATCGCACGTTACAGCAACACATCGTACGTTACAGCAACACATCGTACGTTACAGCAACACATCGCACGTTACAGCAACACATCGCACGTTACAGCAACACATCGCACGTTACAGCAACACATCGCACGTTACAGCAACACATCGTACGTTACAGCAACACATCTCACGTTACAGCAACACATCGCACGTTACAGCAACACATCGCACGTTACAGCAACACATCGCACGTTACAGCAACACATCGCACGTTACAGCAACACATCGCACGTTACAGCAACACATCGTACGTTACAGCAACACATCGCACCTTACAGCAACACATCGCACGTTATAGCAACACATCGTACGTTACAGCAACACATCGCACGTTACAGCAACACATCGCACGTTACAGCAACACATCGTACGTTACAGCAACACATCGCACGTTACAGCAACACATCGTACGTTACAGCAACACATCGTACGTTACAGCAGCACATCGCACGTTACAGCAACACATCGTACGTTACAGCAACACATCGCACGTTACAGCAACACATCGTACCTTACAGCAACACATCGTACGTTACAGCAACACATCGTACGTTACAGCAACACATCGTACGTTACAGCAACACATCGCACGTTACAGCAACACACCATACGTTACAGCAACACATCGCACGTTACAGCAACACATCGTACGTTACAGCAACACATCGCACGTTACAGCAACACATCGTACGTTACAGCAACACATCGCACGTTACAGCAACACATCGCACGTTACAGCAACACATCGCACGTTACAGCAACACATCGTACGCTACAGCAACACATCGCACGTTACAGCAACACATCGCACGTTACAGCAACACATCATACGTTACAGCAACACATCGCACGTTACAGCAACACATCGTACGTTACAGCAACACATCGCACGTTACAGCAACACATCGCACGTTACAGCAACACATCATACGTTACAGCAACACATCGCACGTTACAGCAACACATCGTACGTTACAGCAACACATCGCACGTTACAGCAACACATCGTACGTTACAGCAACACATCGCACGTTACAGCAACACATCGCACGTTACAGCAACACATCGCACCTTACAGCAACACATCGCACGTTACAGCAACACATCGTACGTTACAGCAACACATCGTACGTTACAGCAACACATCGTACGTTACAGCAACACGTCGCACGTTACAGCAACACGTCGCACGTTACAGCAACACATCGTACGTTACAGCAACACATCGTACGTTACAGCAACACATCGTACGTTACAGCAACACATCGTTCGCTGTTAACCCGATATCGACTAACTAGCCGCCTTTTCAATGGCAGTGTGCACGAATCATAAATAAATGACGAAAACAAGATGACAGCTAATCATCGGGAATTAACCAACTGCTCCGCGCATATACAAAGATCAGCTGTTGAATTATTGACATAAACAGACCTTCCCAGTCACGATCAAGAACATTAAAGCGACTGTCCCACCTCCCCAAAAGTAGTCAAATGTACGCCGCTTGTGGTGCAAAATATGGAGTAATTGCTGCCGAACACGATTATGACATTTGTTTCTCGGAAACAATGCTCAATTTCATAAACAGTTAAGTTTTAATATTTGGGTTGATGACGTCATATTGAGCTCTAGAGAGCTACACAGAAATCCTTTATGCTGCCAAAGTATGGCCACAACTATTTAGAGACAATTCTGGCGCTTTGAATACAAAACAAACAAATTACCAAACCATTGCAACGTAGCAAATATCTCCAAGGTTCACCTTAAAACAAGTCGAATACCATCACAATTTGGTAAAGAGAGACGACGTCATCGACTTTAGGCCCGTATTCAAATACACGTAGGGTTTATTCGTTACAATTGTGGAGACCAAGCACGAATTTCCTTTCGATTAGACCTATGTGGTTGTTTTAACTGCTACCCTACTATATTTCAATGCAAATCCAACAACATGGCTATCTCAGCTGAAATATAATGTTAAGGTGGGACATTCCCCTGGGGTGGTAAAGTGTTCTGTCCTTATGGATAAGGCCGGGGACAAAATGCTCCTTCTCATGAAGTACTCGGGGGTCAAAATGTCACCAACAATCATTACTATGTCATTCCTGTGGAAATTTATTAAGCGATCATGTCCTTAGAAATACTGATCGTCAAAACCACTTCAGATGTATTATTCACGTAATCATCATATTCATCACGTCAGTATGTATGTACATTTACACTTGTATTTTAATTAGCTGTTGCGTTTCAGCTCTTGATTGCCAATAATAATAAATTACTTTTTAAAAAAAATCTGACGAAAACAAAATCCGGACGATAGATTCAACACGTGGGGTCACTGAACCAAAAATGCACCTGGGTCTTCAAGAATGGCCTATAATAACATGATCCAGAAGGAATTGGGCTGATATCATGCGTATCCTCCGAATAGGAAACATTGGAATATTTCCCTTTGACTTATAATGGGGAGGTCACGAAATTGCCCCGACATTAGGTCACCGATATACAAAATCCGAGATACACAAATTGTAGCTACCATTATTACCCTTATGAAATCCCGTAAGTACGAAATCGATCAGCTAAAAACTGTAGCTGTGGTATGACCGCACACTTTTTTAGAGGTGGGGTCACGGGACATGGTCTGGTGACCTGACCTGAGATGACCCGTCGTCAAGAATTGTACATTAAGTGGGCAATTTATGCCTTAACATCTGTGCCAAAAACGGCGGCGCTGCGCGCCGCCGTTTTTTCGCTATCCTTGAAACACCTTACGGGGGCGTCTAAACGCCCCCCCCCCCCCGGCACGGCGCGGGAAATCAGGACAGTAGATTCCCCCGGGAGCGGGGCCGGGGTACTAATGTATTTTCCATGGAGGTCCACTGTCAGGACAGTGGATTTAACTGTCCTGGGACCCCACCCCTCTAACTCCAAAACTAAAAGGCCTAGGCAAGATGCGGAAAAGGCAAGATGCGGAAAAGGCAAGATGCGGAAAAGGCATTCAAAAGCTCTCGACAGCTACATTCGAATGTACTTCAAATGTTTTCGTCAAGTCAATATTGAGGTAGCTAGAGGTCATCAAAGGTCAGATTTTCAAGTTTTTGGACTTCGCTCCAGAAACCCCAAGATATCACAGGAACTATGATGGATAGAAACAAACGGAAACAAGCAATGGCAAGCTCTTGCAAAAATTCATCGCCACAATGTCCTTCATTTTTAGCTCAGGTCAATAGTTTAGGCTCCGGAGCTCATCAAATGTCAAAAAGGCTATTCAAAAAACGTTATCACGAATAGCTTTTTACCTAATAACAACAAGGCAATAATTTTGACGCCAACGTGCTTGTTTCGTCAAGGCGCTTCGATTTTGATTAGTGTTAACCAGGTAAGATCAACTTAAAAATATGACCACAGGTCAAGGTCAAGTGGTGGTGACCCAAGTAGGTCATGTTGCATATGGGAAGACGTGCCTCGACGAGATAAACACATTAATGTCGGTTTCACTTATCTATGGTCATTATGTCGAGAGATATTGACACAAAACTGTTGGTGACCTCGGATGACCTCGGCTGACCCTGTAGGGGTCACTGAACAAAAATGGCACATAGGTCATCAAGAATGTCCTATAATAACATGATCCAGAAGGAATTAGACTGCTATCTTGCGTCTCCTTAGAATAGGAAGCATTTTAATATTTACTCTTAGACTTATAATGGGAAGGTCACGCAATTAAACCGACCTTAGGTCGCTGATATTAAAAATCCAAGATCAACGAATTGTAGATATATGTGACCTAATGAAATCCTGTGAGTGCGAAACCGATCATCCCAAAACTGTGACTGTGGTACGACCACAAGTTTGTTTGGGAGGTGGGGTCACGTGACCTGGTCTGGTGACTTGACCTAAGATGACCCTAGGATTTGTTTACATAATGTGGACAATTGATGCACAAACAGCTGTGTCAAAAATGGCGGCACTGTGCGTCGCCGTTTTTCCGCTATCCGCGAAAAACCTGAGAGGATGTCTAACCCCCACCCGGTACGGCGCTGGTTAAAATATAGGGATGATGTGAGCAATGAGCATGCAGCCAGGTGTTAGGGTATTCATGTGAAGTAAAAAAAATGACCCCAGCTGTGCTGAGGTCATTTTTGCATGTGCCACTTTTGGTCGTGGCCACTCAAAGCATATTTACCACTTTTTACCTCAGCAGCAATCATCCTGTCCCTCAGCAGGTCCTCCACACCGAGAATGACCTTGTCTGTCACCCCGGGACGTGAACTTTCTCCGTGACCCTGCCATGTGACCTAGGCAATCCGATAATGACCTTGTCTGTCACCCCGGGACGTGACCTTTCTCCGTGACCCTGCCATGTGACATCGGCAGGTCCTCTCCTCGCGTGATCCGCTCAAGGTCATCGACCCTGAGCGCCGTCACATCCGAACAGCACCCACTCTGTTGGCCCCGGCAAAAAACTCGCCAACATAACGCCGCGCCAAGATAAACACAAACACGCTGATTGCCGGGAGACGGTGTGGCCAATGGCCGGTGCTGGCCTGTGGGTGACTAAAGGCGTCTTTACGGTGTCGTTTTATGACAAAGTGAGCGTTATTGACGATACATGTAGGTACGCGGATATCTCAATTGGAAATTTGGTGATTTTAAACGAGGTAGCTAAATTTCGGGCCATTTATACCGCGAGTATGTTCTAAAAGAATATGTAAAATATACCCATATATATCTCAGTTCTTATTATTATCTCCATGAGATCCATTATGACATGTTATTAGATTAAATCATGGTGGTCGGAGAAGGGGGGGGGGGGCTGAATGAGTCCCTCAACATTTTCGAATTTGAACATTTCTCCTCCTATGGGCGTTGCATGGGAAGAATTGACTTCAGAATGTCTCTGTCCACAAGATTTCGGGAAGTATCCGACTCACCGTTGGATGATATATCATATATGTAATATTTGTTGCATGATCTATATCCATTGAGGCCTTAGATCGTCGAGTTGTTATTTTGCAAGATCCATCTGTATTGAGTCACAAAATTGGTTGTAAGCTCCACTAGATCCAACAGAGATATGTGGAATTGATCGACCAAGGCTTTAGATATTAAAATATTTGGCTTTATATTGCGGATGAATTAGTTTGCATCTCATTCTCTGACTTTCTGCACTGTTCTTATTGATGGCAGGTGGCTTAGGATACAGCGCACCACAGCTGACACGATGACTCCCAGCAACACAAATTAAAACGTACAATTACCATACAACTCAGCGCTTCAGAATGGCTGAAGTTGTTCAGTAGTTGTAGTAGTTGTAGTAGTTGTAGATGTTCTTCAGTTTCGCTGGTGTGCTGACAGAATGTGATATGAATATGTAATGAATTAATAATGTAATGAATGAATAGTGTTACCATTTTAATCGGTCTGAACAAAATGGGTTATTATGCCGCGGTCATGGCTACATGTATGATGTATGATGGATGACTACGAGCGAGCGTGAAGCGCTCGCTCGTCCTTCCGTGGTATATGAGAAACATCTGAATATGAGCGACCCGTCCCGTCCCGGCCCGGCCCGTGGCGATGCTTTTGAGAAGGTTATATCTGTGCAACTGCAAGTCCGATTGACAAGCGAACTTCTTTGCTGAGTACCAACTACTATCCAACCTACTCTATTTGTGACCAATGCCGACTCACATGGCTGACTACCACTCCGCGTGGCGCGTGCCGCGTGAGGGGTGTTGAAGGGTGTTTTCTCGCAAAAACTCTGCAACGGGTGGGCCGATTGAGTGCAAATTTGGTGTGTGGTTAGCCGCCTTCCCACAAGTCAGGGGTGGGATGCCTCTGCACGTGCGCACGTGGACACCCTTATTCTATATCTCAGGAACGGCTGAGCCGATTGTGTTCCAATTTGGTGTGTGTTTAGGGAACCCTCAGTCGCCGCCTTCCCACATTTCAGGGGTGGGGTGCCTCTGCACGTGCGCACGTGCACACCCCTATCCTATATCTCAGGAACGGCTGAGCCGAGTGTGTTCACATTTTGTGTGCGGTTAGGGACCTCTCAGCCGCCACTTTCCAACAAGTCAGGGGTGGGGTGCCTCTGCACGTGCGCACGTGCGCACCCTTTTTGTATCTCAGAAACTACTTGCCCGATGGAGTTGAAATTCGCCATACATTTCCTTCGCGCTCGCTCGTTCATCGCCAACTACGGCGTCTTACTGGTACATGTATACTGTGCTTTTGAACTCAAATTACTTGGCGTAAGGTTTGCCAAATTAAACATGAATTTAACTCGGAGCTATATTAGGTTGCTTATTTGTTTTGAAAACATCACCCGTGGTCAAATCGACGAGCGAAGACATATATCATGTCACAAACATAAACTAACCCCGGACGACAAGTGATTGATATTCGTCGTCCTAAACCAAACTGTGAATGCAAATGTCGCTAGTATTTTTCCACTATCAGACGCTATCCAAATGTGTACTGCCAGAAAAGTGATAATAAGCATACATTAGTCGCAAAAATAAACAACATTTAAATGTATAACAAGATCCAGATTGTTTAGGTTTGATGAAAGCCGAATACATATTTATGATAGCAGCATGATTTGCATTTATATCTTCGTCTAAAATAGGTTATTAAGCCAGCAGAGCGTACCCGGTTACAAATTGGCAGCCGCTAAAAAGCGAGCAAAACCTACACATTAACACTACACATTAAGATAAAACATTGAATGAATGAACCATTTGTAATTTCTATGGCACGCGAGAAGGGTTGTAGTTCAGGTTTGTTTTGTGTCTGTTCAAACCTGCGAGTTTGTTCTCGTCCATCGTTATAACTCAACAAGCTGCTCATGATCCTCCACTCGGCAAACTATAGTTATATTATAACTCTTGCTGAGTTATATTATAACTCAACAAGCTGCACATGCTGAGACCGATAACTGAGAAAATATAACATTACAGAATACGATATAATAATACATATAATAATATTTGCATGTCCTGTGTCTACCATGTTACCCGATCTCGAAATGAGGTACCAGGGCGCAGCCAGACCTTCAGAAGATAGGGGGGGGGGCAAACACCTGGTAGAGACCCCCACCCCAAAACAATACCCCTGGATATGTAAATCTATACGGATTTTGACCACTTTATTTTGTGAGGCCCCTTTTTAACAATTTCTCTTCGTCTACTTTGATGAGCTGGATTGGACCATGACCCTCAGTAGGCATTGTACTGAGCGCATTACTAATTTGTATTGTTACATAAAGGAGAGGAAACCTATCTTAGCTGACAACAGGTGGGGGTCGGCTTTTGAGTGCGGGGGCGGCTGAAATGACGAAAAATGTACCCCCATTTTGATACGTGAATTTAAGCCTTTGCAGCATTTTTGATGTTGATTTTCATGTTATAGTAGGTAGATATGCACTTGTTAGTTAGCGCCGCGGAGTGGCGCGAAATTTTTACGGTTTTGCATGATAAAACTCAGAAATATAGGCGCTGTGCCTTGTAGCTCGAATAATAAGCTAAAAATGTTATTCATTCAATTCAGCGTTACGACGAATTGATGATGATGACTTTTTCGTTATGACGATGACTACCGATGTGACGCCGCGAAGCTGCGTGAAAATGTTAATTTTACGTCCTGGAAAACGAAATGTTAATATTGGAACCAGACCGTCACTGGTGAGATGGTTTGATGAGATGGTCCTGGCCTGTTCCCACTATTAGCTCTTCGGTACAGCAACTTGGGCACCGCTGGAGCAGCTTCCGGGTGCAGATCTCCTCGTCTTTGCGTTCGCGTCGCCTTTCTCGGAACTGGGCAGACTAGCTAAACATGTAGCCTGCGTGAAACTTGAAAGTTAATATGTTATGAAGGGAATGGGTCCTGGGGCCAGCAATTACCGCCAAGGAGAGCCTCTGCCAGACACTAAATTAAATTCTTTTTCCCATTTTTCAAATTAGTATAAGAAATTGCGAAACTTGTGTCATGGTGTGAAGCGACGCGCAATTTTCCAGTTTTTGACAGTTTTTTTCTTGATTGCTGGATTTTGACTGCTGCAATGGCAATTTGCACGATAAATTGTTCATTTTCCCCGCGAAAAGTGGGGGGTTTGTTGGACCGTGGGTGGGCTCAATTGGTCCCTGGAAAGGTGGACAAGGACATGCTCTAGAGAACCCTGGGCAGGTTTTACGGGCCCCTAAGTGGGCTCAATGGGCCCCAGGGCATGCTCAAAAGGTCCCTGGGCATGTTTTTCGCCCTAAAGTGGGCTCAATGGGCTCCTGGACATGCTCGAGAGGCCCCTGAACATTTTATGGCCCCTAGGTGGGCTCAATGGCCCCCTGGACATGCCCAAGAGGCAGGGGCGTCGACGCCTAACAGACCATTCAGACTAGTCGCACCACTTTTTTGGACGTCCCAATGTGCCGCCACCGTCTAGGTGCCGCCCTCGACGAGGCGCCGTCACATACCAAGTGCCGCCACTGACCGGACGCCACCCAAGTCAGGTGCCGTCCCTCAAAAGATGCCGCCCCTTTAGCCAGGTGTCGCCCCTTCATCCAAGTGACGCCCCCCTCAGAAAGATGCTGCCCTTCAGCCAGGTGTTGCCCCTAACAAAATATGCCGCCCCCTCAACCGGGTGTCGCCCCTTCAGCCAGGTGCCGCCCCTTCAGCAGGTGCCGCTCCGCAGAAGATGCTGCCCCTCTAGCCGGGTGCCGCCACTTCAGCCAGGTGCCGCCCCTTCATCCAGGTACCGCCCCTTCAGAAGGGTGCCGCCCCTTCATCCAGGTGCCGCCCCTCAGAAAGACGTCGCCCTTCAGTCAGGTGTTGCCCCTCAAAAAGATCCCGCCTCTCAACCGGGTGCCGCCCCTTCAGCCAGGTGCCGCCCCCTCAGAAAGATGCCGCCCTTTAGCCAGGTGTTGCCCCTAAAAAAGATGCCGACCCCTCAACCGGGTGCCGCCCCTTCAGTCAGGTGCTACCCCTTCAACCAGGTGCCTCCCCTTCAGCAGGTGCCGCCCCTCAGAAGATGCTGCCCCTTCAGCCGGGTGCCGCCACTTCAGCCATGTGCCGGCCCTTCAGAAAGGTGCCGCCCCTTCAGCTAGGTGCCGCCCCTCAGCTAGGTGCCTCCCCTTCAGCAAGGTGCCGCCCTTTCAACCAGGTGCTGCCCCTTCAGCCAGGTGCCGCCCCTTCAGCCAGGTGCCGCCCCTCAGCCAAGTGCCTGATATCCTGATAAGGTGATGCCGTATCATGGCGGCCATGGCCCATCGATATATCTCTTTTTGGTGCAGACTCAGGCTTAAGTAGTTCTTAAAGGGTATGTTTCACCTTTCTGAAAGTTGTCAAATATACGCTGGTTGTAGTTGCAAATATTAAGTAAGTGCTGCTGAAAACGATGGTGATATTTTTCTCTCTCGAAAAGTCACTTAACTCTATACAAATTAAGGTTTTCAATTTGGGACCATGACGTCATTATTGAGCTGTAGACCGCCGCTGATTGGCTGACAGTGGGATTCGGTGAAAAAGTGTCTGTCAGCCAATCAGCGGCGGCACTAGCCTAGACCCCATTTGGCAAATGTTAAATTAAATTGCTTAAAAACGGCTAAGTTTTGCGGAAAATGACCTTCGTATTTTCGACATTTCAATAACGGCCAAATATAATGGCTATTTAAGTTCAAAACCAGTACAAAGCATGGGTGGAGCTTTTCAGAAAAGTTGATGGGAAAAAGATGTCATATAGACTGGTTGTTTTCAATGGTTCCGGTAAAAATGGTCATTTCAACGCCAGGAAGCCTTCAAATCTGACACAAGTTGGTGGGGCAGTCCCCCCACCATTTGAATAGGATACTCCACCCGTGATTTGCCCCCCCCCCCCCCCCTACGGGTCACAGGGGGCCCCGCCGAGATTGGCCCAGATACCATTTGCATTAGCTAAATGGATTTCAAAAAGTCACAGAGGAACCCTCAAACCAGGCAAGGGTCACTCTGGTGCATGTCAAGGGCCCTCAGAGACACTGAAGGGCTTTCGAATCCGGCCCAGGGGACCTCTTGTGCATGTCCAGGGGCCCATTGAGCCCACCGAGGGGCCCAAAAACTGTCCAGGGGCCTCTCGAGCATGTCCATGTGCCCATTGAGCCCACTCAAGGGCGCAAAAACATGCCCAGGGGCTTTTCGAGCATGCCCTGGGGCCCATTAAGCCCACTCAGGGGCCCCAAAAACCTGCCCAGGGTCCTCTAGAGAATGTCTACTTGTCCAGGGGCCAATTGAGCCCACCTACGGCCCAACAAACCTGCCCAGTGGCCTCTCAAGCATGTCCAGGGGCCCATTGAGTATGTTCAGGGGCCTCTCGAGCCTGGCCAGGGGGCCATTATAGTCTGTTTTGGGGCCTCTTGAGTCTGCCCAGGGGCCACTAGAGCCTGTCCAGAGGCCTCTCGAGCTTGCCCAGGCGCCCATTGAGTCTGTTCAGGGGCCTCTCAAACCTGCCCAGGGGCCTCTCGAGCTTTCCCAGGGGCCCATTGAGTCTGTTCAAGGGCCTCTTGAACCTGCCTAGGGGCCATTAGTCTGTGCAGGGGCCTCTCGAGCTTTCCCAATGGTCCATTGATCCTGTTCAGGGGCCTCTCGAACCTGCCCAGGGGCTATTATAGTCTGCTTAGGGGCCTCTCGGCTTGCCAAGGGGCCATTGAGTCTGTTCAGGGCCCTCTCAAGCTTATCCAGAAGGCCATTGAGTCTGTAAACGGGACCCTCGAACCTGCCCAGGGGTTGCTAGCCGTCGTCTGGAGCGCCTGCTATAGCTGGAGCGCCTGCTATCCGTGGTCGGCGCGGTCATAATGAGCGGTAATGTGCTGTACTCTGACCCACCTGGTGCAATGTTTTCTTGGGTTTCAAAATGGTCATTTGATAAGTCTGATGCGTTTTTGAATTATGGGGGTGGGGGGGGGGGGGGGGGTGATGGTAGTACAAAACAATTTAATAATTTTCCTCTCAGGAGAGTGTGTGCTGCAATATTTGTCAGCCAGGTGCTTCGGCGACGGGAGGGTCGTGGGACCTGCCCAGGGGGAGGTCTGGGAAAACTCCCCCACTTTTAGAAGGCGGGGAGGGTCGACCCCCTCCCTCCACACACACACACACACACACACACACTTTTTGAGGGAAAAATAACAATTTATCGTAAAAATTGCCTTTGCAGTGCAGTAAAAATCCAACTATCTACACTGAGAGAAAAAATGACTCTGCTCTTCAAAAAGTTATGCAGAGCTCACCCTAAAATCACCCTACTATGCTGGGCATATCCCTTCTTATCTTCCCAGAACTCTCCCGAAACAAGAAATAGGCGTTCTCCAACGACTTCTTAGGAGTTCTCCTAGCGTCAATTGTGAAGCAAGAGTATTTTAGAGTTCTGTGGTAGCATCATGACAATTGGCTAGAGTTTTGTCAGAATCAAGATTCAGATCCTCTTACGATTCTTCGCCAGCGTTTACAAAACTCATGTTAGACTCTTCCTTACCTCGAAGATTCACAGAAAACTCCCGACTTGACCCACGCGTCTGAGTTTTAGCAGTGTTTTAGCGGTATCAGACGACTGTATCGCCCGCCATGTTGATATCAGCACTCTTTGGCCGAGTGCGACGGAAGCGAACGCAAGCAAGGCGCTCTCAGAGAAGTTCGTGCTACGCATGGGAACCCAAGGTATAGTTGTGTGTTTATTTTGATTAGGCGCATTCGAGGTGTTTAATATATAGATATTGGGCATTTATGATTGCAAGAAGTGAAATTGCAGGTCTTGGCATTGCATTCTTTGTGAAACTAAGATGGTGAATGTAATGGAAAGGTTATAGGTAATCTTTACTCAAGGTAGGTGCCTAGGTACCTGTCAGGTGTGAGTACTTTGTTGGCCCCAAATTATATATTTTTCTGCAAACCTAGGATAAAATAATGAAAAGGTTTTTGGTATTCTTTGAACAGCATGTAGGACCTCACATGCATTGGGCACCCTACCAAAGGTAAAGATTACCCACCCCAAAAAATAAGTGAAGGCTATGTCCACCACTACCAGTCACTAAAATGCTGTAGAAAATATGTAGGTATCTACGGCCCAGGCGGAAAAGGTGCAGGGCAAGAAACGCAGTTTTCTATAGCTTTCGTCGAACACTTGTTTATGATTCGGCTAACGCATCAAGGTCAATATTTTAGAAATAGAGCTGTTTACCCATGACGTCACTAGTTGGAAGTGGCTCCAACAGCTGACTGCGCTAATGTTAAAGGGAATAGTGAACCTTTAACATTCGTTTTTAACTGATATAGCCAGACTGGACATAAAAAGCGACATACTTTCGATAGAGCTTGTCTCAAGCTATCTAATGCCATTTTTCGCTTGTCGCTACGTTGCGTTGTTTTCGAGATCTTAGGGGGGGGGGGGCTGAAATCAACCAACCAACCCCCCTCCCCGGCCGTTCGTGTTTGGCGCAGACTCCCGGCCGTGCGCGTGTTAATAATAGTTTTTTCCAGAGGATGATGCCGAGACTGTTCTCAGACTCCTTAGGGAGTATGACACAATCTGCACAGAAGATGCACTGCTGACGCGGCCGGTGGTCCTCACGTCGGAGACGACAGCGGAAGCGTCGTCATGGTTGAAGGCGTACAGGTGGCCGCCTGTGGGGATCTGAATAGCGCTCTTCTTCTGAGTACTTGCGCACTATATCTTTAACCAGACAACTAAGAAAAGCACCAAAAACACCAACTGGATACTCAGACGCTACGTGCTAGACCTCGAGGCAGAAATGGAGCCGGATGATGCGGTGAAGCAGGAGATCGAAGCTCTGTTGTAGTTTGCAGAACTCTGTTCTGCAGTGTCGGGTTGTTCGATAATAAACACATTGAACACATTTGATCGAGTTTTTGGGGAGGGCCTTTTTACATCGCCCAGTGAGAAATATTAAGGGATTCTGGAAGAGTCATAGGTAGTAAGTTGAAGAGTCATTGAAGAGTCAAGAAAGAATATAGTATGAGTTCTGAAAGAGTACTAGAAGAGTTGTATACATCGAAAGAGTTTTCGTGGCATCATGGAAGAGTTTTCGTGGAATCATGGAAGAGTTTTGGATGGACCATTCTGAGAGTCATGGGAGAGTATTGGAAGAGTTTTGCAATAGGACATTTTAGACAACTCTTCTTTGATCCGTAGAAGAGTCATTTTTTCTCTCAGTGTAGTGTCAAAAACTGGCAAATTTCGCGCCGCTTCGCGGCATGACACAAATTTCGCAATTGCTTATACAAATTTGGAAAATGGGAAAAAGAATTTCATCATTAAGTGTCTAGCTGAGGCTCTCCTTAGCGGTAATTGCTGGCCCCAGGGCCCATACCATTCATAAAATATTCACTTCTAAGTTTCAAGCAGGCTACATGTTTAGCTAGTTTGCCGAGTTCCGAAAAAGGCGACGCGAACACAAAGACGAGGAGATCGGCACCCGGAAGCTGCTCCAGCGGTGCACAATTCGCTGAACCGAAGAGCTAATAGTGGAAACAGGCCAGGACCATCTCCCCAAGCCATCTCACCTCACGGTCTGGTTCCAATATTAACCTTTCGTTTTCCAGGACCTAAAACTAAAATTTTCACGCCGCTTCGCGGCGTCACATCGGTAGTCATCGTCATAACGAAGCCATAGTAATCGTCATCGGCTCGTCGTAACGCTGAATTGAATGAATATAATTTTTAGCTTATTATCCTCTACAAGGCTATATACAAGGCTATAGGCTACACCTGCTATATTTCTGGGTTTTATCAGGCAAAAACCGTAAAAATTTTGCACCGCTTCGCGGCGCTAACTTACAAGTACATACTTACCTTTATAACATGAAAATCCACATAAAAAATGCCGTCTCACCCCTCAGCCAGACCAGAGCAGCGTACCGCCGTCTCACCCCTCAGCCGGGCCAGGGCAGCGTATGTCCGTCTCGCCCTCAGCCAGACCAGGGCAGCGTATGCCCGAATCCTCCCTCAGCCGGACCGGGGCTGAGGGAGGGCATGGCCGTCTCACCCCTCAGCAGGACCGGGGCAGCGTGTGGCCGTCTCGCCCCCCATCCTGAAGAACCTGTATGCCGAAACAGCTAAGCTGTTGGACATATTACGGTGCGTCCCTGTGTCATCGGCTGAGGCTGAACGGAGCTTCAGCAAACTTCGCAGATTAAAGACGTGGATGCGGAACAGCATGGGTGAGAGGCGTCTCTCAGATCTCCTTGTCTGCCACATCCATCAGTCGCTGCTGGACCAGGTCGACGTGGAGAGGGTGGTGAAGGCGTTCGTGGCAGATGACGATACTCGGAGGAGAGTGTTCGGTGATGGCTAAAAAGCACTAGGGTGAAATGTTCCGAAGAGCGGGAGTCCTGGAACGGTGTTACTCAAGGAGCAGCGTTCGTTCATGTATTCGGAGAGGATTCACTCACATGCCAGACGGCGGTAGAATTCGGCGTGGCAGTGATGTATAAGTGGCAATATAAGATTGGCATGCATTTTAAGCACGAATCTCTAGGAAAAACTGTACCGAGATCCAATCCAACAGGCAAATAATTAGTTATAAATTGATACAACGGCGAACGACTGCTCTAAACCCGTAATAATGTTTGCAGAACAGCCTGTCACAGACCACTCATGAGCCCAGTTGGCAGAGCGCTCCGCTGAAAACCTCAAAAATGTATCTGGCAACTGACATGGTGTAGTTGACTCTCTTCAGCGCTTGATTTAAAATATTGTCAGGATGACCTTCATTCAGCGGTAGCGACGACAATGCACCTAATTTAATGGAAGAATGCCCAAAAAGATGTATAATACCTACTTTGGAGTTGGAGCTGGACGGGCTAGTTAAACTTACGGTCACGATAACCCTACGTACCGAAATGTTAACGAAGAAAAGATAAGATGCGATCGGCTGTTTACGGTCATGTAGGGTATCAAAGTTTCGCTTGATAAAAACCTGGAAAGATACAAATTTGAACGTGTATGCATCCCTTGCCAGGTGCCGCCCCCATGCTAGGTGCCGCCCCCCCCCCCCCCCCCCGAGCAAAAAGTCGCACCAGTTTTTGTCGCGTGTCGACGCCCCTGCCAAGAGGCCTCCAGGGCTGGAGTTTAACCCTATTTGTAACAGGCTCCTGGCTACCCCTATTTGTAACAGGGGGAGGGGGGCGGATTTCGCCCCCCCCCCCCCCCCCGGAGATCTCGAAATCTACCAGTCTGATTTTCAAAAATGAAACGGTGTTTGCTTCCCCTCAACACGATCTACATTTCTAAATAATAAAACAAAATCTAAATTTTGGATAGGGGGGCAACAGGGGGGGGGGGGGGGCAAAAACTACAAATTTTAGTGGTATTTTTGATCCAACATAGCTTTCATGTTTATCGACCGATTTTAACACAACTAATAGGAATCGATAGGGATTGAATAGGAAATTGCTATATGATGGTGACGTTTGATAATTCAAAAATCATAGGCGTGTGCAGGTCACTCAATATGGGGGTGAAGTAAATACGTAATAAAACCATTTTTGGATGTTGTTTTTTTGATAAATGAAATGGTATGTGATTGTGACATTAGAAAAAACTGCTATAAATCGTTTTTTTTTCCATAGGCGGTACCAGGTTAGTGAAAAAGGGAGGTCAAATTGGGAAAAATATTAACTGCAGACAAGTTGCTACCCAGCACTATAAATATGTTGCTGATCGTAGATAGTTCCTTTTTGCATGTTGTACTTCATCATAGGCGTATCCAGGATCCACACTGGGGCGGCACAAGACCTTTTGATAAGTATATTATCCGCTATTATGATACTAACTAGTGAACAGTGACTATTTCACTACAACTTCAATTAATATTGCTTACCCCCTTTTTACCCTACCTGGACTCGCCTATTATCTTATAATCGTTCGTAGAGTAGCCTGTGGTGCGTGTTTCATTCAAAACTGCAGTATGTTATGTCACTGTACCAGGGGCGGATCCAGGATTTTTCAAGGGGGGGGGGGGGGGGCGGCAGGGTATAGGGGCGCATTTTGTCCGGGGAACAGGGGCGCATTTTTTTCCGGGAAATTGGGGCGCCATTTCTTCAAACATGCACCCTATGTATAACCATTTTTTTCTTCTCTCTCGCTCTCGCTCTCGCTCTCGCTCTCGCTCTCGCTCTCGCTCGCTCTCTCTCTATGAAGATTACCGTTCATGGTTTATCTACTCTTTTTGGCACAATCTAGTGTGATAACTCGTCACAACACACGAGGCTTTGACACGAGGCACACGAGGCTAACTCGTCAGACATGTCCAGGCCTTCTGGATCTCTGGAGGAACATTCACTCCTTGTTATCATTTTGTTTTATTACAAACCTAAGAACAAACACGCTCGTAATCATTCCACACCTATGTACAAACACGCGGTTTCTCACGAGCATGGGACAGGAAATAACGCTGACGAAAGTTACAGGACACCTGGACTCGGGAGTTGACCGTCTCACAGCACGAAGTCCTTCCTCCTTCGATTCTTGCTGAACTCGTCCAGCACGGCATCCACTGCCAGGTTGAGGTGGCGGTACGTCTGCAGCATGCATACTGCCTCCAGCCGCTCCTCGGTCATGGTCGCCCTGATAGCGGTTGCTGCCAGTGACACGCGGCTGAAGAACCGCTCAGGCTCAGCCGTTGTCACTGGAAGCGCGGCCAGGATCTGGAGAAGCCGGCTGATGTTGGGCAGACACTCTGGCGGACAGGCATCTAGCGCTGCCACTGCTGTAGTTGGCCGCTCCTGGTGTGGCTTACGGGCCCACATGGCAGCCCAGATGTTGAACTCTGCTTCTTGATCGCCGTCCAGGAAGGTCGCGTATCGCTCCACAGCTGCTTGGACTCAGCTGCCCACGCCTTGAGTTGGCTCGGGAGGAGCCCGCTGAGCTGCAGAGAGACCTGCTGGGGTTGTCCGAAGCGGGCGTCCAGGAAGGTCGCGTATCGCTCCACAGCTGCTTGGACAGCTGCCCACGCCTTGAGTTGGCTCGGCAGGAGCCCGCTGAGCTGCAGAGAGACCTGCTGGGGTTGTCCGAAGCGGGCGTCCAGGAAGGTCGCGTATCGCTCCACAGCTGCTTGGACAGCTGCCCACGCCTTGAGTTGGCTCGGGAGGAGCCCGCTGAGCTGCAGAGAGACCTGCTGGGGTTGTCCGAAGCGGGCGTCCAGGAAGGTCGTGTATCGCTCCACAGCTGCTTGGACAGCTGCCCACGCCTTGAGTTGGCTCGGGAGGAGCCCGCTGAGCTGAGCAGAGAGACCTGCTGGGGTTGTCCGAAGCGGGCGTTCAGCTGCTGGAGAACGCTGCTGAGGAGCGGATTGAAAATCCTGACTCGGTAGTAGGTCTCGGCGTCCTCGCACTCACCGGCGTTGCCGCGGTAGACAGATCGCGAGGCGCAGCGCGGAGCTCAATGTCCACTCCCAGGATCTCGGCAGCATTTCTTGCCTTGCTGAAGATCTCGCTGAACTTGTGCTCCGGCTCGTTTCTCCAGCTTTGCAGAGTGCGGGTAGAGACATCCAGCAGCTGAGCAGCAGTGGTTGTCTCATGCTCTTGCCTGGAGGGCACGAGTCACTGGCAGGAGAGTGGCGCTCACGGGCTCCAGGGCGAAGAGTGCCACCAGGAATGCAGAGGAGCGGAGGACGACTAGCAGCTGGTTGGCCTTTTGGCGCGCGTCCGAGCTGTACCAGGATCGGATGTCCTCCAGGCACCGGATGACAGCTGGAAGCAGCTCGCAGAGGCATATGATGGCATCGTGCCCGCCTCTAGAAATCGTGTTGTGCACAGCTTCACCAGCTTGGAACGGGCTTCATCCGGTGGCAGCTGCCTTGATAGACCGTTGCAGGGCCTGCATCCTCTTCGCCGACGAGTTGAAGAACGTCGTGACCATCTTCACGGTGGAGATGCAGTTGCGGACATCTTGCTGTTCGCAGCAGGCAGCCACGCAGAGGTTGAGCGCATGCATCGAGCAGTGGAAGAAGTCGCACAGCGGGTTGGCGCGTTTCAGACAGCTGCAGCGCCCGTGTTTGCGCTGTTCATTGCCGCCGCACCGTCAAAGCCGCAGCCGATGAGCCTGGTCGTCGCTGTCGGATCGAGCTCTTCCACCTTGCCCAGGATCACATGACCGATGTTTTCACCTGTCATCTTGACTTCCAGTTGCTCCCTCATCCTCCTGGTTCTCGACGATCTCCTTCAACAGGTCCACTATCCTGGCTGGATCCTCGTGGATGCCCCAGCGCCCGTTCGCCTGTGCCGCATAGCGGAGGACGACGACGAGCTGCTCACGCCCAGCTGTGTCTGTCGTCTCATCAGCCAGAACGCTGATGAAGCGGTCGCTGATTGACTCCCTCACATGGTTGCGGATGAGCCGCCCAGCGCTCTCCAGGATCTGGTTCTGAGTTGTTTTTGAGATATACGTGGCGTTGCTGGGCGAAGTCTCCAGATGGTGCTTCAACTTGCCGTCACCGTGCCGCACCAGGAGCCGGACAGACTCCGAAAGTTCCCGTCGTTGTTGTCCGGCTCGTGATCCGTGACCGTGAGACGCCCATCGTCCCTGTGACCACGCAGAGCCATGTTTTGCCGGGCGCACGTGAGGGCGATGTCGATGAGTGGCCTCAGAGCCTGGCGGTTGCGTTCGGCCTCACTGAGCCTCACGTGGTCGACCAGGCTCCTGATGTCTGCTGATGCGGTGGGCACCGTCGCTCCGGGTGCGGCTCATGAACTCAGCTGCCCTTTCGAGCAGATTGCGTGTGATGGAGACCTCTCGTGAACGTTGTAATGGCCGTCTTTGCCGGTTGCCTTCGAAAAGCGTGAGCGGTCGGCGTACCAACAGCTCCTGGTTGACGGCTGGTACCTGTGAAAAGCACACAGGCAGCGCACCAAGCGCCTTTGTAGCCCGCCAGGTTGCTCACACGCCAGCCACTGGTGGGTGTCCAGCTGTTTCTGCGTCACTCGGCGGCACTCGGTGATGACCTCCCCCTTCTTGTTTTTTGCCTTGTGAGCTGAAGAGGGGAATTCCTGCTCGGTTTTCGGTACCCATCGCTGCGTTAGGCCCAGCCGAATATCCGCATCTGGACAGGCGACCCGGTTGAAACCTCAGCGATCAACTGACCGATATCCACAACCGCCGTGCCGTGGATGGATGATGCAGCTGGACCAGAAGAGGAACCAGGCTGGCCAGCTGTGGAGCCGGGCTGGCCTCCTGATGAGCTAGGATGGCCTCCTGATGAGCCGCGCTGGCCTCCTGAGGAGCCGGGCTGGCCTCCTGAGGATCCGGGCTGGCCTCCTGAGGATCCGGGCTGGCCTCCTGAGGAGCCAGACTGGCGACTGGCCTGAGGAGCCGGGCTGGTCTTGGGAGCCGGGCTGGCCTCCTGAAGAGCCGGGCTGGCCTGAGGAGCCGGGCTGGCCTGGGAAGCCAGGTTGGCCGGCGAGCCGGGCTGGACCGGGCAGCCGGGCTGGCCTGAGGAGCCGGGCTGGCCTGGGGAGCTGGGTTGGTCTGCTGAGGAGCTGGACTGGCCTTCTGAGGAGCTGGACTGGCCTGGGGAGCCGAGCTGGCCTCCTGGGGAGCCGGGCTGGACTGAGGAGTCGGGCTGGCCGGAGGTGTCCGCGCTGGCCTGAGGATCCGGGCTGGCCTCCTGATGAGTCGGGCTGGCCTGGGAAGCTGGGGTGGTCTGCTCTGCTGAGGAGTACTGGCTGGCTGGGGCTGTCAGGGACTCGCTGCATCCACTTGAGGAGGAGACAGGCTGACCAGGGAAGGAAGCAGTGGTTGCAGTGGAGGAGGATGCCCTCCTGGAACGACACATTATATTGATATTTTGTTTCCATTTTGGTTGTTGAGATCCCAAAACAACTGTGAGGTGATATGTCCAAGGGTGCATGTGCTATTTGCATTGGTGTATCATGTGCCGCATGTGCATTGTCCCCTTATTATCATTGACAACCAGGCACGTAGCCATAATTTTTATCCGGGGGGGGGGGGGTACATCGTCAGTGGTAATATCAAATTTAGATCCTCAGCCAACAGTTGTTGACCGGCGGGGGGGGGGGGTGGGGTCGTCAGCAGAATCCCATTTTATCTAGTGTAAAATTGGTTTGCTCGGGGGGGGGGGGGGACATGGCCCCATGCCCCCCCCCCCCCCTTGGCTACGACCCTGCTGACAACATGGCCATAACTGATCATGAGCGAGACTAAAGCGGGCAAGTCAGGTGCCTGCACCATCTTCATGATGCCCCAAGTCAACTGAATACTGAATTGTTGATATTTGTCAAGTGACACATGGTACCTATTAACTTGGTAATTCTTCAGTGATGTGTCCAGTCCCCATCCAAAATTATTTCAGGAGTTTCTGTTGTCATAAACTTATTGCAAATCAACTCAGAATTGTCTCAATGATCTCAAATAACCAAAACAGATACATTAGTTGGGCAAACTAAGGGGAGAAGATAAAAAAGTAGATTTATCAATAAATAGATCAAAATGGGTGGAGCAATGCCCATATAAGGACATTTGATCTAAATTTAGATCAATTTTGGTACATTCTCACTTTCAAACATGTCATAACCACAAATGAAAGGCCCATAACCACAATATTTTTATTGCAAGATGAAGCACATGAATAACTATCAATTATGTTTGTCCTTGGAGCCTGCACAATCTTACTTAAGGCTAGAATGGCAGAACTACTGTCAACATCAATACCTATGCAATGGCCATGGTTTTGTAAAGATGAATGCTCAAAAATGAATGATCAGTTATGTACAAATAAATGAAGAATGAATGGTCAATCAGTGGAACAATCTACCACAAGAAGTAGTTGAAGCCACAACGACCAATATGTTTAAAAACAAATTTGACCAACACTGGGCTACAATTTCCTCAGCCTGACCTGACCAGTCTGCACCTGATTTGAAGTGAGCCCTGAATAACCCCGTCGAACGTCAGCTCACTATCCTAAACCTAAACCTCAAGGCTGATGCTCTGTATTTTGAATGCTACTGACTAGTCATAAAATAAGATTGGCCTTACTTACTAATACAATTATATGGTTTCATCCATTTCTGTTGACTACCTATTTGTCAACGACTCAACTTAAAATATTGTCAAACAACTAACAAAGTCCTAGCAAGGCCTTCTAGGTCCTAGGTCCTACTTCTGTAAGATTGGTTGAGTGAGGAAAGGAGGGAAAAGATAAATGAGCCTGAGATAAAAGTGATATATAAATTGATATGCAAAATAAAATAAATGCCAACCCAATACCCATGCTGATGCAATACACTGGCATGCAAAATCTGACAATCTGGTGTACAAACATGGCATATTAGGATATTTTGCTTTCATGCAAAAACACATCATCCAGCAAGGACTTACATGCAGAATAACTCTTCGATGGACCTATTACTAACAGCTATATTAGCCACGTCTCGCTGTTTTCTCAGAGCCATAAATTGCGATCAGGACTTCTTCTGACGTTTAGCTTTTGGAGGGTCCCATTTTTGCAGTATGATCACACCTTAGACACTACATTAAACAACACATCAAGCCTACCATTCATCGTTTACACCTAATTAAAAATGATAAGGTGGTACGAATGCATTTTACTAAACCATCTCTTGTTCTTGATGGGTTAGGGCGCGTAGCTGCGAGGCTCAAGCGTCCAAAGGGCAACACACCAAACAAGCAGCGCGATTGCAGATTGCAGCCAGGGGGTTGTCATCCCTGCAGCCGCCATAGGCTCAATTAGCTATAATACCCTGCACAAGAAAAACCACGTATGTCAATCGCCCGAAAACTAACATACGTGGTTCTTCCTGGAGCGTGACGTCATCTATTCCGAAAATTTTGGCGCACCGACATTTGTGGCGCGGCTTATATATGGCTACTATAACATTAGCGAAGGAGTAGGATCTTTGTCGCTTCGCTGTCAAAATAGGAGCAAAATGTTATTTATATAAGTTAGAGACCTTAAATCGGTCTTTCTTTGAGGGCATGTTGTCTGTAAATCGGCCCGGTAGAATTATCCATATAGTCTTTCAAAAACTGAGAGTTATTATTGATTTGTAGGTATAGGGGCAAGGGATTCTCCGTCAAGATGACGTCACCACCCCTGAGTCGGATTCGGTCAAATCGCCGGATGACTCTACCTTCTTACAGGACTTAGATTGCAGCAAACATTGGAAGGTGCGGCGCCGCGCTTCGGCGGGTATTCTCGCCGCTAGAAAAGATCTGAACTGCGCCAGATTTGCAAAATCTGTCAAGGCGCTAGAAGAGGCGCACCATGTCTAAAAAAAATAGCATAACAAAATATACCTAACCTAATCCGGGTGCATGGTGCGCCTCTTCTGGCGCCTTTTTCCAGGACGCTGTACGACAGCGCTCCAATTAGAGGTTTTACGTCAAATCTGAAGACTCGACCTCAGATTCTAGAGTTAATCTAGAGGTTTTATGAAGACTATCGGAGGATTATATAGTTTTTCAGAAAAATTAGAGGTTCTTAGAGGTTTTGGGATGTCCATGGCTCTTTGATCATGCATCGCCGCTTCGCGTATATAGGCTCCGTCGGCGCTCCGCGTAGAGGCGCCCTCGGGGGGGGGCGGCGGCCGGGGGGCGGCCGCCCCCCCGCCGCCCCCCCCCCCCCCCCCCCCTGTATCCGCCCTGGGGGGGGGGGGGGCGGCCGCCCCCCGCCGCCCCCCTGTATCCGCCCCTGCACTGTACGCCCATGCCTCTTAGCATCCTTGCAATAATATGACCCCCTTTTTTTCCATTCCTGAGGCGCGCCTCTGCCAAAAATGACTTTATTCCCTTTTCTGACCTCATATGTGCATATATCATTATAAGCTAAACGTCTATTGCACCGTTATCGCTGGCATATCGTCATCACCCATGCCAGTCACCCCCCTTTTCATGTGCTGAACACGCCCCTGAAACTCTATATGCAATAAATTATGCAAATAATGGAAGCAGAAGCTATCTTTTACATCTTGATAGCTATAAATGTCCCTTACATCGATCTATTAGCGTCCGCCAAGCATTGAATACTTCCTGGAACCCCCCCCCCCCCCTTTCAAGCCCCTGAAACCGCCTCTGCCATGCAATTTGTATGATATTTCATTAACATCAACTAATTTGCACTTGTTGCAATCACCGTAAACCGATGTAACGCTTTCATACTTGAGGCAGTTAGGAAGAAACCCGTGAAGGTCGCATTTCCGTATTATCGCCCAAATGTCGCCTCCGAACCCACCCAAAACTGTACCCTGGAACCGCCCTCTGTTCAGGTTAAGAACTCAAAATTTTGACTCCAAATGCGGTATTCAATTCTATGAAAAAGTCCCAAAATTTCATGGGCCTGCTCCCAGCCGTTCTGGAGATATCTGCGAAAAACATGAGGGGGGGGGGGGGAATCCGCCCCCCCCCCCCCCTGTTACAAATAGGGTTAAAGCCCTCCAGTGTCTCTGAGGGCCCTTGCCATGCACCAGAGTGACCCTTGCCTGGTTTAAGGGCTCCTCTGTGGCTTTTTGAAAGCCATTTAGCTAATGCAAATGGTATCTGGGCCAATCTCGGCGGAGCCCCTTGTGACCCGTAAGGGGAGGGGGAATGCCCCCCTTGCCCCCCTGGCTGCGCCTCTGTAAGGTACTGTTGAATTGCTGTTTCACTCTTCGTTTAGCGTGAGATATGTGTAGGTATTATTTGGCATTTGTGGCAATATGATTTATTTTGTTTTGTAATATACCTATATAATTTTGCATTGTTAATTCCTATATATTTTCGTTGACATTTCCCCCTTTTTCGGTATATTTCACATACATAGTTCTTTCAATTTCGTGGTGTTATCCATTTCGTTTCATTTTCTCACTACCCGTTCTCTGTTAGGGCCTGTTCCAGTGGTGCCTCTAACCTCCTCAAAGTTGCTCCAACTCGCAACTGTCCTATTCTAATACACAGACAGTTGCAAGTTGGGAGCAACTTGGAGGAGGTTAGAGGAGGTTAGAGGCGCCACTGGAACAGGCCCATAATCAGCTGTCGGTCCCGATCAGCTGGCTGTATCAGCTGCCGGTCCCGATCAGCTGGCTAGATCAGCTGACGGTCCCGATCAGCTGGCTATATCAGGGCTGGCCGGTCCCGATCAGCTGGCTGTATCAGCTGCCGGTCCCGATCAGCTGGCTATATCAGCTGACGGTCCCGATCAGCTGGCTATATCAGCAGACGGTCCCGATCAGCTGGCTATATCAGCTGACGGTCCCGATCAGCTGGCTATATCAGCTGACGGTCAGTCGGGCGCTGTTCTCACGTTGCGCGGTATGCCCCCGAGGCGATATAATTAGACTGAGCCGGGGCGGTTTGACAGGCCATCTGGGCTTGACCTTGGCCCCTGCATTGGACGGCAGACTGTGCCAACAGTGGCGGCCCCCGCCGGCAGGGGAGGCGACACCACGGGGTCTCGGGCGGAAGGGGGGGATGCGGGGGGGGGGGGAGGTAGGGGAGGGCGCGTCAAAGTTAGCGGAGACATACGGAAGAGGTCCGTCAGACGGGTGGGGGGGGGGGGGGGGGGGGGGGGGGTGTCAGGGTGGCACTTCAGACCTGTCCCAGGCCCCCGGTCAGAGCTTACGTAACCTCTTGGCAGGACGCCCCTCGTAATGGACTTATCGGCAGTTACAGAACATCAGGACCGAGACAGACAGACCCTCGGTACAGACCCTCGGTAACAGACCCTCGGTAGACAGACCCCTCGGTACAGACCCCTCGGTACAGACCCTCGTAGACAGACCTCGGTACAGACCTCGGTAGACAGACCCTCGGTACAGACCCTCGGTACAGACCCTCGGTAGACAGACCCTCGGTAGACAGACCCTCGGTACAGACCCTCGGTAGACAGACCGTCGGTAGACCCTCGGTAGACTCTCGGTAGACCCTCGGTAGACCCTCGGTAGACCCTCGGTAGACCCTCGGTAGACCTTCGGTAGACCCTCGGTACAGACCCTCGGTAGATCCTCGGTAGACCCGAGACAGACCCTCGGTAGACCCTCGGTACAGACCCTCGGTAGACCCTCGGTAGACCCTCGGTAGACCCGAGACAGACCCTCGGTACAGACCCTCGGTAGACCCTCGGTAGACCCGAGACAGACCCTCGGTAGACCCTCGGTAGACCCTCGGTAGACCCTCGGTAGACCCTCGGTAGACCCTCGGTAGACCCGAGACAGACCCTCGGTAGACCCGAGACAGACCCTCGGTAGACCCGAGACAGACCCTCGGTAGACACTCGGTACAGACCCTCGGTAGACTCTCGGTAGACCCTCGGTAGACCCTCGGTAGACCCTCGGTACAGACCCTCGGTAGACCCTCGGTACAGACCCTCGGTAGACCCTCGGTAGACCCTCGGTACAGACCCTCGGTAGACCCCTCGGTAGACCCTCGGTACAGACCCTCGGTAGACCCTCGGTAGACCCTCGGTACAGACCCTCGGTACACTGTGGTGTAGCGTTATGCCGACTAGGTCCGGCTCACACTCGGGTTTGGAGTTTAAATAGCTCATTAAGCTCATTAACCCGCGGCCGGGGTATGCGCTAAACACGAACGGCCGGGGAGGGTGATTTCAGCCCCCCTAAATCTCGTAAACCACGCAACGTATAGCGACAACCGGAAAACGGCGTTAGATAACTCGAGACAAGCTCTATCGAAAGTATATCAGTCTTTTGTTATGTCAGGTCAATATTGAGGGCACCAGAGGTCATCAAGAGATTTTCCAGTTTTAGGACTTTGCTCCAGAAATATCACAAGAACTATGATGGCTAGGAACAAACAGAAAAAGCAATGAAAAGCTCTTGCTAAATACAATCGCTAAGGTGGCCTCACATTTTATCTCAAGACAATAGATGAGGCTCCAGAGGTCATCAAAGGTCAAAAATTATATTTTTGGCAAAGCTGTTTTTTCGAAATAACATTTTACCTAATAAAGATAGGGAAATAATTGTGTCACCATATTTTTTTCTCTCGTCAAGGTGCTTCGAATCATAGTCATGTTAATTAGGTCAGGTCAACATATAAATTTTACCTCTGGTCAAGGTCAAGTGGTGACCCAATAAGGTCAAGTTATATATTGGGAGACGTGTCTCGATGAGACAAACAGATTAGTACCGGTTTAACTTTCTACCTTCATTCTGTCAAGAGGTTTATACAAAAAGGTGTTGGTGACCTCGGATGACCTCGGCTGACCCTGTAGCGGTCACTGAACAAAAATTGCACATTAATCATCATCAATGGCCTATGATAACATGATCCAGAAGGAATTGGGCTGATATCATGACTATCCTCGGAATAGTAAACATTTTAATATTTCCCCATTAACTTTTAATGGGGAGGTCACGTAATTGACCGGACCTAAGGTCACCGATATAAAAAAACGAGATAAACGAATTGTAGCTATCTATGGCCTTATTAAATCCTGCAAGTTTGAAACCGATAGGCTAACAACTGTGGATGTGTATGACCGCACACTTTTTTGTAGGTGGGGTTACGTGACCTGCCCTGGTGACCTGACCTGAGATGACCCGAGGTAACAAAATAGACTATGTGGTTACTTGATGCCCGAACAGCTGTGCTAAAGTAGACGGCGCTTCGCGACGCCGTTTTTCCGCTATTCAGGAAAAAACGGAGGGGTGGGGGGGGGGGGGTGGAAATCAACCCCCGGCCGTGCGCGTGTTAACCCGCGACTTACTGGGGAGCTATTGTTTACCCCCCTTCCCGTTACTTTACAATAACTCCTAAACCAACACTAGTAACGTCACCAATCTTTGAGTACATTATTTCACATCAATGCTACACATATTGTCCACAGGAAAAAGATGAGGTTATGATAGGTCAACCGGGAATGACGTCAGAGTGACGTCATGTTCTTCGGTTTTTGCTGAAAAAAAATAATGGTTTGCGGAAAACCCCGTCAGAGGTACAATGTTAGAGATAAATGCAATTGTCTTAAATAAAATTACTGACAATAGACGGGCTATGAAACTGTCGTCTCAGATTTTTCAGTTTTTTTTTATTCCAAATTTTGAGAAATCCAAATACAGTTTTTTCTTGTTTGTACAAATTTTCTTTTTTTTATACAAAAACCGGAATATGTGTGATCGAGATGTGTTCGATGAATATGTGTACCACATTTGAAGTCGATATCTTCAAAAATGACTGACTTATGACCTATAAAGGACAAAAATCGACCACCTCTCACAGCATTACTATGCATACAAAATGCATTTCCGTTTTAGCTTTTTACTTCTACTTATGTGGAACAACAATGTTCTAAGGTCATTTTACGCGCTCTAGACGAAAAAAAACCATAAACATGTGTTACAACGCCTAATGACCGTAATCTGCTGTTTGAACCTCGTGACCTCGGATGACCTTGACCTGGCCCAGGGTCATAAATGGCGTAGGATGGTACTTAGAAGTGTCAGACACACCAATTATACCGATTTATCGACTGCTTATGCGTTTAATATCGCAATTTTGTGCGACAATTCAATCCATCGAGACCTTTTGACACGGTCAAAACATTTTATACTTGACCTGACCTGTGACGTCATCGGTGACCCCGAGGTAAACAATATTAGATTTCCTTCGATAAATTCTACAGGGCTATCGAATGTCGTTCGCATTTTTGCAATCGGTCCAGTAGTTCCGGAGATCCGAGGGACGGCAAAAAATAGCCCCCCCCCCCCCAGTAAGTTGCGTTATGGAATATACCCCAGTAACTCGCGGGTTAAGGGCATATATATTTAAGTCGTTTATCCTTATACAACAAACCGTATTTCGCAGCAACATACGGTTAGAAAGTTATATCCCATGCAATATTCAGCATAAGATTGCAGCATTATGGTTTATAAACTGCCTCTACGCATTTGTCGCTTTGTCGCATTGTCGCATTGTCGCATTGTCGCATTGTCGCATTGTCGCATTGTCGCATTGTCGCATTGTCGCACAAGCGTCAAGCGTCGCTCAGCGGAAGATGGGCTTGATGAGAAGGACTTGGAACTTTTCGCATACAACACAACATTTGCTTGCATCATGCACCAGTGTCCATTTCAACCTCCATCCAAACCAACCGCGAGGCACGAGTTCGGAGAACCCGCCAAGATGACGATCTACGTCTGCCATCTGTCAGGACAGAGACTGGAGGCGCCGGTTCTTGTATCGTGGACCTATGTGGTACAACGTACAACGCTCCCGGGGAAATGCGCGCAATGTCAGTCGCATGTTTCCATCGCGCTCTCAAACGACTTTTACTGGATGCGGGTGACTGAGCGATCCTGGTTACCATCACATTGTCATTGTCTCTGTCGTTTTGATCATGTTCATTTTAACCTGTGTATATGTATAATGTCTGCATGTGTTCCTACAATGTACTTTATAATCTGACGAAAGGCAAGGAAGAGCACCAATGCGTGGATTTGCCGAAATAAATGGTATATGGGGGGGGGGGCGGTCTGTTAGGCGCCCCCCGTAGGGTGAGAGTTAACGCCTATAGGCGTTGCATGGAAATAATCGACTTCAAAGTGCCTCCGTTCCCCAACTTTCGGGAAGGTGCGGCGCTCTTGCAATAAGCTTCATATAAGAGGCATGAAGCTGTTCCCCAAGTCCAAATCACCATCCCCTGAAGCTGTTGCTTGCGCATTTAACATCACCCTTCACACATCACCCCTCACACATCACATATCACACATCACCCCTCACACATCACATATCACACATCACCCCTCACACATCACATATCACACATCACCCCTCACACATCACATATCACACATCACCCCTCAACACATCACATATCACAATCACACATCACACATCGACCACACATCACACATCACACATCAAACATCACACATCACATATCACACATCACACATCAAACATCACACATCACACATCACAATCACATATCACATATCACACATCACATATCACATATCACACATCACACATCACACATCGACCACACATCACACATCACACATCACACATCACACATCAAACCATCACACCTCACACATCACACATCACACATCACACATCACACATCACATATCACATATCACATATCACACATCACCCCTCACACATCACATATCACACATCACACATCACATATCGACCACACATCACATATCACACATCACACATCGACCACACATCACACATCACACATCACACATCAATATATCACACCTCACACATCACACATCACATATCACACATCACACATCACACATCACACATCACACATCGACCACACATCACACATCACACATCACACATCAAACATCACACATCACATATCACATATCACATATCACACATCACACATCGACCACACATCACACCTCACACATCACACATCAAACATCACACATCACACATCACATATCACATATCACACATCACACATCACACATCGACCACACCTCACACCTCACACATCACACATCACACATCACACATCACACATCACACATCACACATCACACATCGACCACATATCACACATCACACATCACACATCACACATCACACATCACACATCACATATCACATATCACACAACACACAACACACATCGACCACACATCACACATCACACATCAAACATCACATATCACATATCACACATCACACATCACACATCGACCACACATCACACATCACACATCACACATCACACATCACACATCACACATCACACATCACATATCACATATCACACATCACAATTCATACATCACACATCACACATCGATCACACATCACACATCACACATCACACATCAAACATCACACATCACACATCACATATCACATATCACACATCACACATCACACATCGACCACACATCACACATCACACATCACACATCACACATCACACATCACACACCAAACATCACACATCACACATCACACATCACATATCACATATCACACATCACAATTCACAATTCACACATCACACATCACACATCGATCACACACCACACACCACATATGATACATCACACATCACACATCACACATCACACATCACACATCACACATCACACATCACACATCACACAACATACACCATGCATCATACATCACACATCACATATCACACCTCACACATCGATCACACACCACCCTTCACGCATCAATCATCACATATCACACATCACACATCACACATCGATCACATATCACATATCACATACCATACACCATGCATCACACAGTGTACATCACACATCACACAATACACATCACACATCACCATTCACGCATCAACATTCACACATCACACAGCACACATCACACATTACATATCGATCACACATCACACATCACACATCCTACAACACACACACACACACACACACACACACACACACACACACACACACACACACACACACACACACACACACACACACACACACACACACACCACACACACACACACACACACACACACACACACACACACACACACACACACACACACACACACACACACACACACACACACACACACACACACACACACACACACACACACACACACACACACACACACACACACAACACACACACACACACACACACACACACACACACACACACACACACACACACACACACACACACACACACACACACACACACACACACACACACACACACACACACACACACACACACACACACACACACACACACACACACACACACACACACACACACACACACACACACACACACACACACACACACACACACACACACACACACACACACACACACACACACACACACACACACACACACACACACACACACACACACACACACACACACACACACACACACACACACACACACACACACATCACACATCGCACATCACACAACACACA
>JAXIVJ010010329.1:0-47614 GCA_036785665.1 Chirona hameri
TGTCCAGCGCGTCTTTCGAGGAAAAGAGGTCACGGTCCCCCTCTTCCTTGATTTGAGAGCTGCATTTGACAGAGTTAATAAGACCGCACTTTTAGTAAAGGTCCATAAGGCCGGAATCCGAGGTAGACTCGCCAAATTTATAACAAACTTTTTAGACAACAGAACTTTTAATGTAAGGTGCGGCAACACATATTCTCCAAATCAAAATCAGGACCACGGTGTCCCACAGGGATCGGTCCTCTCCCCAACCCTATTTTTAATTATGATTATTGACATTTTCAGTAATATGAATAAGATCGACAAAGGTCTCAAATTTGCAATGTACGCTGATGACCTGGCAGTGTGGTTCTCCCACTTCAGTGTCGATCAAGCCAGCAACATTTTACAACTAGTACTCATTGATATAAAGGTATGGTGCAACCAATGGGGTCTGGAAATTTCTCCAAGTAAATCGGCATCCCTAATTTTTTCGAAAAAAACCTACATATGTGGAACCCTACATTCCATTAAAATATAACAATCAGATTATCCCTTTCGGCAAATCATTCAAGTATCTGGGAATAACGTTAGACACTCGTCTCTCGTTCATCCCACACTTCAATGATTTAGTGCAGAGATGTACGCGACGAATTAATATTATGAAATCATTAGCTGGTCGAGAGTGAGGCGCAGATCGCTCCACTCTCCTCCAGCTATATACTTCCCTGATACGCCCAATCCTGGACTATAATGCATTCTAATTTGATGATATATGTTCCAAACAAATAAAAAAAATGCAAACTGTCCAGAACGCTGCCTTGCGGATCGTGACTAGGGCCTGTCGCACCACCAACACCACAAACTTACACATCGACACAAACATCCCCACACTCTGCCGCCGACGCAAATACACATTACTCAGATACTACGCCTGAGCAAGTTCACACCCCACACGCCCAATATTCCACATCTTAAATCACCCCGCACCCACAAGACGACAAACACTACTACAAAAACGACACCCACTTATCAGTCACAGAATCAGACACTCACACTATTCAACATCCCACACATCAACACAATGCCAACACCACCACTCACACCTCACTGGCTCGACACAACACCAGACACACACCGCCTCTGAACACACAACAAAAACACAGTTACGGCGGCAGAGACACACACACTCTTCCACGAACACAAAGCACAACACAACATTACACGTACATATACACTGACGGCTCCCGGGGCGACGGCCGAACCGGTGGTGCATATTACACAAATACAGCTAATAATAAATTCAGACTTCCAGACATAAATAGCGTATATACAGCGGAATTATCAACAATTTTGTTAGCATTAATATATATTAGAAATAAAAAAATTAAAGAAGCAATCATATGCACAGATTCGTCCGCCTCGCTCTTTGCCATTTCCTCGATTAGTGACTGCAGAAACCCGATAGTATTCAAAATTAGACAGCTAATACAATATTTAAATAGCAAACATAGCACAATCAAGTTTCTCTGGATCCCGTGACACGCCGGTGTCCCGGGTAACGAGGAAACCGACAGACTCGCGAAATTAAGCCTAGAAAACCACCTTCCAAGCCCTTTAGCAGACGTTTTTAATTATATAAATCTACAATTTAGCATATTGCGACAGCGCGAGTGGGACGCTGCCCCGCATTATCACCTTCATCCGATCAAGCCAAAAGTCAAACATTTGATATCTAGTCAACAGAATTGTAGAGAAAAAGAAATAGTGTTAGCACGCCTCCGCCTCGGTCATACAAATATTACGCATTATTATATTCTAGACAATCTTCCGCCCCCAAATTGGCAACACTGCCCAGGTTATCCACGTTATACAATTAAACATTTACTAATTACTTGCCCGGTGCACAATGACAAACGTCAGAAAATAATAGATTACACGCAACAAAATCGTATCACATTAAATCTACAAACGCTGTTGGGTGACAACTATCCTGAATTTATTGGCCTCCTTTTTTACCAAACACGATTAGTTAATCAAATATAACAGTTTTTTTTTGCCTAGCGCAATTTTGGCTTTCTGCGCAGGTTTTTCCCCTTTGCGTTAGACGCTGTTTTTGTATTATTTAGGACTTTCTCCCAGCAAAATGCATCCCACAACCAGGTCTCGCCGGGGCGCCGAAGCCAGGGAGACTGGCAACAGCCTCCCGTTGCTGCAATGATGGCGCATCCGCTCCATCAACACTGACACCATCAACATCAACACAACACTACAAGTGTATGTTCAAGTGTATATGTGTCTGTGTGTGTATGGAATAAAATATGTATGTGTGTCTCGTGTTTTATTTAATTTTGACTTTGAACGAAATACTTAACGTAAGATAGACATTAGATTTACTTTGAACAATTCACTTAACGTAAAATAGATACCCTACTCCCTAGCTTGCTCCGGGTTCACATAAACCAGTTAACGTAATTATTTTCCTGGCAAATTGCCAGAAGTAATTCCCCCCCCCCCGGAATATGGCTTTAGGCCGCTCCGGGGAAGAAAAAAAGCGTAGCCGGGTAGCTCCTGGAGGTAGAAGGCAGGGCGCAGCCAGGCGGGGGGGGGGGGAGGTAATAGGGGATTATATTGTGGATAATAGCCCCTCCCCATTCGGATACAGAGGATTTAGATGACCACGTAATTTTTGTCAGCTAATTGACCTTCACAATGCTGCAGAATGGCTATGCAACCTGCCGATAACTTTTGCCACCTCTAATGCAAACCCTGGTGGATGGTGCAAAACCGCAGGAGCAAGGGAGGGGCAGTGGAACAAGCAAGATGTCCTCGGCAAAAAAGGCATTTCGACCTTTTCACATGTCGGCAAAATGACATTCGGCAAAAAGGCATTTCGACTTTTTCACATGTCGACAAAAGACATTTCGGCAAAAACATTTCGACCTTTCACACGTCGACAAAGTAACATACGGCAAAATGACATTTCGGCTTTTTCACATGTCGACAAAATTACATTTCGGCAAAAAAGGCATTTCGACCTTTTCACACGTCGACAAAGTAACATTCGGCAAAATGACATTTCGTCTTTTTCACATTTCGACAAAATGACATTTCGGCAAAAAGACATTTCGACCTTTTCACATGTCGATAAATGTCATTCCGCAAAAAGCATTTCGACTTTTTCACATTTCGACAAAATGACGTCGGCAAAAGGACATTTCGACATTTTGACACGTCGGCAAAAAGGCATTTCGACAAAAAGGCGTTCGCGATTTTGCTTTCGGCATATTCACTTTTCGAAAAAAAGACATGTCGTCAAAGTGTCCTTCGACAATATGCATTCGCCAAAATGACATTCTGCAAAATGGGATTCGCCAATGTGTCCGGACACCTGCGTGACACCACCTGCGTTCCGCCGGGCGGAACGCTTACGTGTACACTTACGAACACTTACGTCAGTGGCGGTCGCAGGGAAAAAGAAAACGAAAACGTAAGCTCCTGATGCCCGAAAAAGACGTTTTTTTTAATAACTCAGAAATTCGGGGGCAGACGCTAGTCTATGGACTTTATAGAACTTGAGAAATGTGAATACGGATATATGCAACATGTTTTAAACGGGATATCGCTGCACGTAAAACAGATTTGGTCGGTTTTATCAAATTCAAACCTACCACTAATTTGTTGGAGACCCGTACATACATACCTACTTAGTAATACCATGCAATTAGCATTTCGCAAAAACAGCGCATACAACGCATACATGTGCGTATATCCGTTGTATATGCATGAACTGTGTGTGCGTATATGCGTTGTATATGCATGAACTGTGTGTGTGCGTATATCCGTTGTATACATATGCATGAACTGTGTGTGCGTATATGCGTTGTTTATTCATGAACTGTGTGTGTGCGTATATGCGTTGTATATGCATGAACTGTGTGTGTGCGTATATGCTGCGTGCGTATGGATTATATGTGTGTGTGGGGGGAAAGGAGGTGGCCAAAAAGCAGTCATGCTCCTTTGGTACACCTATGCATAACATTCGCTTGTGATTTTCGGAAAGATGGTTGGCCGGAGGCCGGTCTGAGCGGTGAACGGCGTCCTGACGAGTCTGTGAGGTGGGCCACGCAGCCGTGGCCGGCGGCCGGCGTCCTGGCTAGTCTGTGAGAGAGTCTGTCAGTCTGTCAGTCTGGACGGCGCTGTGAGACAGTTCTGTAGACGTATCCGGTGTACTGCGAATCTGGCAAACTATACACCGTACAATGATACCGCCGCGCTGGTGTTGCCGCTGGTGATGAAGTCAGCAGGGCCGGACCAGCAGGGCCGGACCAGCAGGGCTGCTGCGGCCAGCAGGGCCGGACCAGCAGGGCTGATGCGGCCAGCAGGGCCGGACCAGCAGGGCTGATGCGGCCAGCAGGGCTGTCTTTGGTGCGATATATCCCAGCTCAGCGACCGATGAGGGATATGAGGGATAGGAGGGATGGCCGGCTCGATGGCGACGCCGGCCGCCGCCCGGGCAGCGTCCGCTCGGCCGCTCCCACGCCGCGGCGGCGTCCGCTCTGCCGCTCCCACGCCGCGGCGGCGTCCGGTCGGGTGGCAGCAACCGAGTGCCACCGGAAGTGGTGACCCCCGGTGGCGGGTCACGGCCGAGAGGTCGGCTCCATCCATTTCGCGCTGCCAGCACCTCCCTCAGCACCGAGTGGTTATGCGCGCCGTACCCCGCCCCCGCCATACCCCGCCCCCGCCGTACCCGGCCCACCGCTGGTGATGCTGGTCTTCCTGCGGCGGTTGGTGACAGTCTGGGAGCGGACAGCGCCACTCCACCCCACCCCTGCACCAAACATGGCCGCTGCGGGCCGCCGGCGATACTGCGGGCCGCCGGCGATACAGCGCCACTCCACCCCACCCCTGCACCAAACATGGCCGCTGCGGGCCGCCGGCGATACTGCGGGCCTCCGGCGATACAGCGCCACTCCACCCCACCCCTGCACCAAACATGGCCGCTGCGGGCCGCCGGCGATACTGCGGGCCGCCGGCGATACAGCGCCACTCCACCCCACCCCTGCACCAAACATGGCCGCTGCGGGCCGCCGGCGATACTGCGGGCCTCCGGCGATACAGCGCCACTCCACCCCACCCCTGCACCAAACATGGCCGCTGCGGGCCGCCGGCGATACTGCGGGCCTCCGGCGATACAGCGCCACTCCACCCCACCCCTACACCAAACATGGCCGCTGCGGGCCGCCGGCGATACTGCGGGCCTCCGGCGATACAGCGCCACTCCACCCCACCCCTGCACCAAACATGGCCGCTGCGGGCCGCCGGCGATACTGCGGGCCTCCGGCGATACAGCGCCACTCCACCCCACCCCTGCACCAAACATGGCCGCTGTGGGCCGCCGGCGATACTGCGGGCCTCCGGCGATACAGCGCCACTCCACCCCACCCCCGGGCCCTGCACCAAACATGGCCGCTGGCGAGAGACAATCACGGTTTGTTGAGCAGCGTGTCATTGGCCCACAGAACACAGACTAGAAACACTGGACGGTGGTTTGGTGGTGCAGAAAAGTCAACACTCACCATCCTGTAAGTTGAGGCTGAGGACATCGGTCTTATACGGATCACGCCTGAAGTCCATCTCCCGCGGAGAGCTCAGATCCACGGGGTTGTTGTCCGGATACCTGGGCGGAAATCCGCCAGATCCGACCGGGTTGAGATCCGCGGCCAGATCCGCCAGGCTGCCCTCTCCCTGTGAACACCATTCTCGACAATCATACAGGCACTGGCTACCGATACAATAAACGGGTAGGCGACAGTGACAGGGACACGGACATCTTTGTTGGAAGGCTGAGCCAAACGCTGAAATTTTGTCAAGGACTGCTCAGCTTATTTACTGAATAGTTAATACATTTCGTTTTTTTTACGAGTTGGTGACAAACAAAAAAGGCGGCGTGGAGCTTCGCCGATTTGTGTCATCTCCGAGAAACCTTAGGAGGGTGTTGAAACACCCCCAGCAGCAGGGATGGCGGGATGCGAATGCGGAACCCAGAGGTGAAAAATACTTCGAGGCTGACACCGACAAAGAGCAAGGCTAACTCACTTTCATTTTTCGCGCTCTTATGGCCAATTACTCTAAAAATCAAGTTTTTTTAACGCCTCGGTGACTAACAATATTGATAAAATCGGCACTATGGTATATTTGGTACATCACTATGGTACACATACATACATATATATATATATATATATATATATATATATATATATATATATATATATATATATATATATATATATATATATATATATATATATATATATATATATATATATATATATATATATATATATATCACCTCACTTCAACTTGGACGAGGAAGTGGGTCATATCCGGGGAAAATCTGTATTTTGGTGGATTTTGATGGTACTTTATGCGATTTTCCCAAGCTCAGCGGGGGGTCGCGACCCCCCCCCCCCCCCCAACCCCCGTCAGCAACGCCCCTGTATATAAAGTTTTTGGATATCTTTGAAAATTTCGATTTTGTGCGCATTTTTCCCAATTGTTTTATTTTGGGGGTTCAAAAACCAAAAACTTACAAAATTCGAGATAGCCATTTTGTAGCCCTTGACATTTTCTATCTTTCAGCGTTTTTTTTTGTATTGCAGTTTACTTTACAAAAAGACATTTGTACGGTCTGTTAAAGTTGAGCTTATTTTTGCGTCAAAATCGTGTGTAGTGACGTCACTAAATTCGTTATATCTCGAACATTGTTGACGAAATTGCTTCATTTTTGCACACAAGACGTAAAATTGATGTAGAAGGTAACCCAAGTTTCATGTTGATAGCGCTATTGTGTTTTATTATTTCGGAAGTCAGTCAGGGGGAGGGTAAAGCCCCCCCCCCCCCCGTCACTGGCGGGTTAACACGGGTGTCTGGATACCATAATTTCATCTCAGCTAGCGTACGGTGTGACAGCGACCTATCAGGACCCGAAATGTTGGCCACATGACGGGGAGATTGAGTCAATTGATTGAATTGAATACAAGTCTGCTTTCAATTGTCATGCTTATGTTGTATCAATAACATACAATATGTATATGAGTACGGTCCCAAGCCAGGGCTGGAGACGACCCACCCTTCAGAGCCAGCTAATTTTGCTCGGAGCCGGAGATGGAGACGAGGCCACCCCAAATCCGCCCGGTTCCGCATCCCTACTCAGCACGGCGCGGGTTAACATACAATAAAAGCGGCTTCACTAAACAAAACTTGTTTTAGATCAGATATTCATGCATAAGGAAGCGAAATTATAAGTTTTTTGTGTAAAATTGTGCGAGTTCGTTTGGGATTCGACCCACCAAACCACTATATTTGGTCGCGTTCTGGATGGCCCGTTGCTAACCTGTGTGTCGAAGTTGTGCTGCCGAGGCGGTGGCGCTGCATTGCTAACCTGTGTGTCGAAGTTGTGCTGCCGAGGCGGTGGCGCTGCATTGCTAACCTGTGTGTCGAAGTTGTGCTGCCGAGGCGGTGGCGCTGCATTGCTAACCTGTGTGTCGAAGTTGTGCTGCCGAGGCGGTGGCGCTGCATTGCTAACCTGTGTGTTGAAGTTGTGCTGCCGAGGCGGTGGCGCTGCATTGCTAACCTGTGTGTCGAAGTTGTGCTGCCGAGGCGGTGGCGCTGCATTGCTAACCTGTGTGTTGAAGTTGTGCTGCCGAGGCGGTGGCGCTGCATTGCTAACCTGTGTGTCGAAGTTGTGCTGCCGAGGCGGTGGCGCTGCATTGCTAACCTGTGTGTTGAAGTTGTGCTGCCGAGGCGGTGGCGCTGCATTCCTAACCTGTGTGTTGAAGTTGTGCTGCCGAGGCGGTGGCGCTGCATTGCTAACCTGTGTGTCGAAGTTGTGCTGCCGAGGCGGTGGCGCTGCATTGCTAACCTGTGTGTCGAAGTTGTGCTGCCGAGGCGGTGGCGCTGCATTGCTAACCTGTGTGTTGAAGTTGTGCTGCCGAGGCGGTGGCGCTGCATTGCTAACCTGTGTGTTGAAGTTGTGCTGCCGAGGCGGTGGCGCTGCATTGCTAACCTGTGTGTCGAAGTTGTGCTGCCGAGGCGGTGGCGCTGCGGCTGGCGAGTACGGCCCCTCGGCTGGCGGCGCTGGCCACACGGCCGCCACCCTCTCGTCGTACTGGGGGTAGTTGTAGGCGCCCTGGAGAAGAAGAAAAACAGCCCGGTCAAGCTGAGCTGCAGTGACAGCCGACATCGGCGGCCGACCACGCATCGGTACAGCATCGGTACAGCATCGGTACAGCACCGGTACCGCATCGGTACAGCATAGGTACCGCATCGGTACAGCATCGGTACCGCATCGGTACAACATCGGTACAGCATCGGTACAGCGTACAATGGCATCGGTACAGCATCGGTACAGCATCGGTATAGCATCGGTACATCATCGGTACAGCGTACAATGGCATCGGTACAGCATCGGTACAGCATCGGTACAGCGTACAATGGCATCGGTACATCATCGGTACAGCATCGGTACAGCATCGGTACCTCATCGGTACCGCATCGGTACAGCGTACAATGGCATCGGTACAGCATCGGTACAGCATCGGTACAGCATCGGTACATCATCGGTACAGCGTACAATGGTATCGGTACAGCATCGGTACAGCATCGGTACAGGATCGGTACAGCATCGGTACATCATCGGTACAGCATCGGTACAGCATCGGTACAGCGTACAATGAGTAGTCGCCAAACGTAAATTACCACAACGTAATAACGTAAGTTAATTACCAAAAAACTAAATTGTTGGTGGCGGAGGGGTTTTGGCGATTGTCGACGGTCACCGCAAATCGATAGTTTATGGGGTAGTAATCGATAGTTTATGGGGTAGTAATCGATAGTTTATGGGGTAGTAATCGATAGTTTATGGGGTAGTAATCGATAGTTTATGGGGTAGTAATCGATAGTTTATGGGGTAGTAATCGATAGTTTATGGGGTAGTAATCGATAGTTTATGGGGTAGTGATCGATAGTTTATGGGGTAGTAATCGATAGTTTATGGGGTAGTGATCGATAGTTTATGGGGTAGTAATCGATAGTTTATGGGGTAGTAATCGATAGTTTATGGGGTAGTAATCGATAGTTTATGGGGTAGTAATCGATAGTTTATGGGGTAGTGATCGATAGTTTATGGGGTAGTAATCGATAGTTTATGGGGTAGTGATCGATAGTTTATGGGGTAGTAATCGATAGTTTATGGGGTAGTGTGGAAACTAATCCGCCATATTTCTCTGCGCGCCGGTTAGGTTCACCGGCGGCCGGCCCGCATTGCAGCACGTTGAGACGGCCGCCAGAAGGGTGGCCATAAAAATAGCTGTTTGCGAAAATGATACAGGATCACGTCTCATGTGGTTCTCTAAAGTAGTGTTAGTTGAATGATACTCTTTTTGATAATATAAATCAGATAATATATGATATATAAATTTGATACGATTTTGGACCGATTTTACAATATGAAATTAAAAATGCAAGCTGTTGTGAGCATTTAGACGCAGCGACACATGAGACGGGCAGCATTAGAGGTGTTGTTCATTAGAGGTGCTGTTTCCCGAACATTCGTTCGATCTCCGAAAACATACGAGGCGTCGGTCGGACATACCTATGTTCAAAAGTTAACCAGTTCCGCTTCTATTCCGAATTTTTGTTTAGTGAAATAACGTTGATGATAGGTTTGCTATAGTACGGTTGAAATAACGTTTAAATTACTACGAATCGTGCTTCAATTTTTGTCACAAACAAGCAGTCTGAAGATTGACCCCATTCCGAAGGCGCAGGCAGCCCTATCCCGGGGGCAGGAGCAGACGGCAGACGGCAGACAGCAGACAGCAGACAGCAGACAGCAGACAGCAGACAGCAGACAGCAGACAGCAGACAGCAGACAGCAGACAGCAGACAGCAGACAGTAGACAGCAGACAGCAGACAGCAGACAGCAGACAGCAGACAGCAGACAGCAGACAGCAGACAGCAGACAGCAGACAGCAGACAGCAGACAGCAGACAGCAGACAGCAGACAGCAGACAGCAGACAGCAGACAGCAGACAGCAGACAGCAGACAGCAGACAGCAGACGCATAAGCGGTTGTAGACCGGCGCTTGGGGGGGGGGGGGGTCAAATTGCCATTGTGGTCGCCTATGGGCAGAGTGCCCCTTGAAATACGAAACTTGAACATAAACGCTTTAGCACTGACCAGAAAGAAATGTCTGATTGGGCGTTTGCCACACCTGTTAGAATATATATATATGTACATGTACATGTACATGTACATGTACATATACATATACACATGCACATGCACATGCACATGCACATGCACATACACATACACATACACATACACATACACATACACATACACATACACATACACATACACATACAGATACAGATACAGATACAGATATATATATATATATATATATATATATATATATATATATATATATATATATATATATATATATATATATATATATATATATATATATATATATATATATATATATATATATATATATATATATATATATATATATATATATATATATATATATATATATATATATATATATATATATATATATATATATATATATATATATATATATATATATATATATATATATATATATATATATATATATATATATATATATATATATATATATATATATATATATATATATATATATATATATATATATATATATATATATATATATATATATATATATGATGCCGCCCCTGTAATGATAAAAGCCTTTCTCGGTCACCTTGGATGGATGTTTGAAATAATTCCACTCTTGTCACTGTAAAATGGATTTACATTTCAATGAGATCAGTCTCTTCCCTGTTGTTCCTGTTGTTTTTTTTGCATTCCGCAAGATCAAGCGGCTTTTCAGGTCCATCGTGCTCATGGAATGGTAGCCATCCATGATAGATACCTTCAATTGACTCCACTGGACATATTTACTAAACAGGGACGACAAATTACACAGCAAGCCCCGCCACCACCCTATGCTAATAGTGGATTAGTGGACCGCGCTACCGTGCTGTTGCGTGGGCAGTGGGCACCGTCCGGCAGGGCCTATTTTAAGGAACTGTCAGTGGGGGGGGGGGGGGGAATTGGATAAACGTGTCTATTTTACAAAGGTAAAAAGACGTAATCCATATGCTAAAGAAGTGCATCATTGAGCCGTGTTTGGCAGTATTTCACCGCTTGCTAGCGGGGTGTAGGTAACGTTTTTTTTGCTTAGTGGAATAGTACCTATCTCCACTTTTCACAGTATATTTGAAATAATGTCTTTTAACAAGGGTTAGATACAGCTTACAGCGCTGTAAATTTCACTAATCACATTATAGATTGTCATCAATAAAAGGCTTTCGAAATAATAATGGATGGTCGATGGAGCTTCACAATGCGCGCATAGTTATTACTGTATCAGTTTAACAATTATAATGTCAAAGTAGACGAACTTCGGTAGGTACTTCAAGAACTGGAAGCTATTATGATTTGATTCACTTCATGTATTCATATGAGTCAAGTTCGAGTCTGCGTTATGATTATGGTGATGATAACGATGGTGATGTTGATGATGATGATGATGATGATGATGATGATGATGATGATGATGATGATGATGATGATGATGATGATGATGATGATGATGATGATGATGATGATGATGCTGATGCTGATGATGATGATGATGCTGATGCTGATGCTGATGCTGATGCTGATGCTGATGCTGATGCTGATGCTGATGCTGATGCTGATGCTGATGATGATGATGATGCTGATGACGATAATGATGATGATAATGGTGATGATTATACGATGATTTATGTTTAAGGGCACCGGTATATAACTTTATTATATCAAAAGTTGTTTTCCGGTTGAAGCTACGAGATAAATCCAATGCAAATACGTCACACAGCATATCGTATCAATGAAGTGCGGGACGACGACGAACGGTGTATTGCTACTTGATATAATTGTTGTGTAAAATGTTGAAGCATTTGTAGGGAGACCTGGGTCAATTGGAACATTTTTTGTACATTTTCGATTATGGAGCCAAAACGTTTTGGGCTAGAGAACTCTTTCTCGGATTTTCACAAACGTTGCTGTTTTTCCTCTGTAGCAGAAGTGAAATGATTCCGAAATAACGACTTTTAGGGGTCGAAATTTCGGTATGAAAAAGTCACTTCAGCTGTTACAATCGACCCCAGGTACGGGGTCGATTGTAACATAGGTCTAATCGAAAAGAAATTCGAGCTTGGTCTTGACAATTGTAACGAATAAGCCCTACGTGTATTTAATAGGGGCTTAAACCCGATGACGTCACCTCTCTTTACAAATGGTGATGATAGTCGACTTGTTTTAAGGTGCACCTTGAAAATATTTGCTACGTTTCAATGGTTTGGTAGTTGTTGTTTTTGTATTCAAAGCGCCAGAATTGTCTCGAAATAATTGTGCCCATACTTTGGCAGCCTAAAGGATTTCTGTGTAGCTCTGTAAGAGCTCAATATGACGTCATCAACCCAAATATTAAAACTTAACTTTTTATGAAATTGAGCACGGTTTGCGAGAAACAAATGTCATGATCGTGTTCGGCCGCAATTACTTCATATTTTGCATCACAAGCGGCGTACATTTGACAACTTTTGGGAAGGTGGGACAGTCCCCAACTTTCACAGCTTAAGTGAGCTGTGAAAGTTGTATTGCAATGCAGCAATGGTTCTGATGCATTGATAGCTGATTTAAAACAAACTTTCCTTAGTCAAAGCTGCTTAGATTGTCTTCTCTATCAGGAAATGTCTAAATTTTGTGCCGATTTCAGGCTTTGGGGGGGGGGGGGCATGGCCGCTACCTCCCCCCGGATCCGCTAGTGTGTAGCACTCATTGTAACGATCACAAAATGCGTTGTGTGTTTACAAAATATGCTGTGTGTTGACACAATGTGCTGCGTGTTGACCAAATGTGTTGTATGTTTACAAAATGTGCCAGAGTGCCGATTTTTATAAATGTTCGTCACCGAGGCGTGATAAAAACCTTATTTTTAGAGTAATTGACCATACGAGCGCGAACAATGGAAGTGAGTTAGCCTGGCTCTTTGTCGGTGTCAGCCTCGATGTTTTTTTTCACCTCTGATTGGCTAAAAAAAAAGTGGCTGTCAGCCAATCAGCGGCTGCACCAGCCTGGAGTCATTTTGCAAATGGTAAATTAAATTGCTTAAAAACGGCTAAGTTTTGGGGAAAATGACCTTAGTAATTTAGACATTTCAATAACGGCCCAAGATAATGGCTATCTCAGTTTAAAACTAATACAAAGGTGAAACATTCCCTTTAACTTTATACAAATTAAGTTTTTAGATTTGGGCGAATGACGTAATTATTGAGCTATAGACCGCCGCTGATTTGCTGACAAAGTGGGATTGGCTGAAAAAGTGGCTGTCAGCCAATCAGCGGCTGCACCACCCTGGAGTCATTTTGCAAATGGTAAATTAAATTGCTTAAAAACGGTTAAGTTTTGGGAAAAATTACCTTTGTAATTTCGACATTTCAATAACGGCCCAAGATAATAGCTATCTCAGTTTAAAACTAATACAAAGGTAAAACATTCCCTTTAAAGGGACTATCCCACCTTCCCAAAAGTTGTCAAATGTAAGCCGCTTGTGGTGCAAAATAGGAAGTAATTGCTGCCGAACACGATTATGACATTTGTTTCTCGCAAACAGTGCTCAATTTGATAAAAAGTTAAGTTGTAATATTTGGGTTGATGACGTCATATTGAGCTCTAGAGCTACATATAAATCATTTACGCTGCCAAAGTATGGCACAATTATTTCGAGACAATTCTGGCGCTTTGAATACAAAACAAACTAATTACCAAACCATTGAAACGTAGCAAATATCTCCAAGGTTCACCTTAAAACAAGTCGACTACCATCACCATTTGGTAAAGAGAGACGTCATCAGCTTTAGACCCGCATTCAAATACACGTAGGGTTTATTCGTTACAATTGTCAAGACCAAGCTCGAATATATTTTCGATTAGACCTATGTGGTTGTTTTAACTGCTACCCTACTAGATTTAATGCAAATCCAACAACATGGCTATCTCAACTCAAATGTAATGTTAAGGTGGGACAGTCCCTTTAACCCGGCAGTCACTGGGGTATATTCTGTAACACGACTCACTGGGGGGGGGGGGGGGGGGGGGTCTTTTTTAGCCCCCTGGTATCTTCAGAACCAATGATCGCAGCGGGACGCGCAAGGCGGCATTCGAAAGCGCTCAATGAGATAAGCCTAACACAAACTTTACAAAATCAAATTAAGGTCACATGTCAGGTCACAGTCAAGTCAAACGTCAAAATCGAGGTATTTGAGTTTATGGACAATACTTGCCATCCATGGCCTTCGATTGCGCCTATAATCACCCAAAGTGCTGTCAAAGGTATGATACATATCCCACATGAGCTAAAGTGAGATTGTTGGGAAAGATCAAGGTCAAGGTCAGGTCACAAAAGGTCACTACACACAAAATATCTACGAAAGTCATGCAGCACATGTTTTATGGATGCTTTTACGCCTAGAATTCGATAGTGGTAGTCATTTTACCACCTGACTTCATTTACGTGAAGTTAGTGTCAAGTTCAGGTCAAGTTCAGGTCACTGAAGGTCAAAATTTGAAATTGATAAATTGAAATGAAAAAAACATGTTTCTATATCAGTTTTATCTATAAAAAAACAGTGCTGGCATTTATTTGTCTGTATCCGGTCAATAAAAGCCAAAAAAAGCAATTTCAAAATATGACGTCATGATTTACCCATACTTTTAACATGGCAGTCAAAAAATATATCATTTTGAAATGTGGTATGGTAGTTGCCCATATGTCGTTATCTGACATATATTTCGGGGTTTTCAATATCTTTGAAAAAATTGATTTTGTGTCTTTTTTTATTTTTGGGGTCAAAAACCAATTTTGTTAAAATTTCGAGATAGCTGGTTTGTAGCCCTTGCAATTTTCTACCTTTTAGCGTTTTTCGATTGCATTTTTATTCAAATGCGGCATTTGTACGGCCTGGCAAATTTTAGCCGATTTTGGTGTCAAAATCGTGTTTAGTGACGTCACTAAATTCACTATATCTTTTTAAAAAATCTGACGAACTTTTTTCTCTCTCAAAAGGTGTAAACATGATGCCCGGATAGGTACTGAACGTTTGGCGTCGATATCTGCATTAGTTGTTGAGATATTCCCAATATTCCTAAAGGGGGGGGCTTAAAAAAAGCCCCCCCCCCCCCAGTGACTCGCGGGTTAACCCTATTTGTAACAGGGGGGCGGATTCCGCCCCCCCCCCTCATGTTTTTCGCAGATATCTCCAGAACAGCTGGGAGCAGGCCCATGAAATTTTGGGACTTTTCATAGAATTGAACTCCGCATTAAGAGTCAAAATTTTGAGTTCTTAACTTGAACAGAGGCGGTTCCAGGGCACAGTTTTGGGTGGGTTCGGAGGCGACATTTGGCGAAAATACGGAAATGCGATCTTCACGGTTTCTTCCTAACTGCATCAAGTATGAAGGAGTTACATCGGCTTACCGTGATTGCAACAAGTGTAAATTAGATATTGTTAATGAAATATCATACAAAATTGCATGGCAGAGGCGGTTTCAGCGGCTTGAAAAGGGGGGTTTCCAGGAAGTATTCAATGCTTGGCGGGAAGCCAATAGAGCAATGTAAGGGGCATTTACAGCTATCAAGATGTAAAAGATAGCTTCTGCTTCTATTATTTGCATAATTTATTACATATAGAGTTTCAGGGGCGTGTTCAGGAACATGAAAAGGGGGGTGACTGGCATAGTGATGACGATATGCCAGCGATAACGGCGCAATATACGTTTAGCTTATAATAATATATGCACATATGAGACCAGAAAAGGGAATAAAGTCATTTTTTGCAGAGGCGCGCTCAGGAATGGAAGAAAGGGGGTCATATTATTGCAAGGAAACTAAGAGGCATGGGCGTACAATGACATGACATACTGCAGTTTTCGGATGAAACACGCACCACAGGCTACTCTACGAACGATTATAAGATAATAGGCGAGTCCAGGTAGGGTAAGAAGGGGGGTAAGCAATGTTAATTGAAGTTGTAAGTGAAATAGTCACTGTTGACTAGTTAGTATCATAATAGCGGATAATATACTTATCAAAAGGTCTTGCGCCGCCCTAGTTTGGATCCTGGATACGCCTATGATGAAGTACAACATGCAAAAAGGAACTATCTATGATCAGTAACATATTTATAGTGCTGGGTAGCAACTTGTCTGCGGTTAATATTTTTCCCAATTTTACCCCCCTTTTTCACTAACCTGGTACCGCCTATGGCAAAAAAATATGATTTATAACTGTTTTTTCTAATGTCTCAATCACATACCATTTCATTTAGCAAAAAAACAACATCAAAAAATGGTTTTATTACGCATTTACTTCACCCCCATATTGAGTGACCTGCACACGCCTATGATTTTTGAATTTTCAAACGTCACCGTCATATATCAATTTCCGATTCAATCTATATCGATTCCTATTAGTTGTGTTAAAATCGATCGATAAACATGAAAGCTATGTTGGATCAAAAATGGCACTAAAATTTGTAGTTTTTGCCCCCCTGTTGCCCCCCTATCTCAAATTTATATTTTGTTTATTATTTATAAATGTAGATCGTGTTGAAGGGAACCAAACACCGTTTCATTTTTGAAAATCGGACGGGTAGATCTCGAGATATCCGGGGGGGGCGGAATCCGCCCCCCCCCTGTTACAAATAGGGGTAGCCAGGAGCCTGTTACAAATAGGGTTAAAGGGAATAAATAGGTCACCTTGAAAGTTGTCTTGAAATTTGACTATACGGGGTATTTCGAGCTGAAAAAAACGAATATGACATTCGTTTGGACGATAGATGGATATCCGTCGAAAAATCGGCATGTTTCTCTTTTCTCCTTCATGGTCATACAAAACTTCAGGACGATTATGACGCCATGCATATGGTAGCTTGGATATGAAAACTATTGCACACAATAACGACGGACTTTAGGCATATATACGCAGGCTGCTTGTATTCATTTCCATTTCCATCATTGGGGGGGGGGGGGGGCGAGCCCATGGCACCGTGAGCTGGGGAGTGAAACTTCTTCTTCTAAAAGGGGCCCACTAGTCCTGGTCGAAATTACTTAGCGTATAGCGAGGTAATTCGTTCACCACAACCCGTTTGTCGATCTGCTCTACAAGTCTGCTATCTGAGTTCAAAACCCCATGTTAAAGGTGAACTATTCCCTTTAATCGCACCTTTGATAATTCAACAAATACACAGTGTTGTGTGATGATTTAACGATTTTTAGACATTTCTGCACCAGGGACTCCGCCACAGGGGGGACGGGGGGACGTGTCCCCATTTTTGTTTTACTTTTAACATTACGCATATGGGCGTTGCATGGTAAGAATCAACTTCAGAATGCCTCTGCCCCCCCCCCCCCCCCCCCCCCAACAAAAAAAAAACGGAATGTGACGGAGCTCTTGTTCTGCACTTGTATCGGTTCATAGTTTGGACTTTAATTAATTTTACCTAATTTGAATCTTTAATTCAATTTAACCTTACTTGTCCCAGTGGCGCTTTGCCCCGGTAACCAAGTGTTGTATTATCCCGCAGGAGCCATACTGGTACGGTTCAATCCTGTTCTGGCATGGCTGTTAGAGGCACTCATAATTGGGTGTAGACCAAGGGAAAATAATATGTCAATGATATAGACCAAAGTTGCGCATCGATAACTAGTTTATTCCTGTCCTGTTAGTTCCGATATTAAAAAACACTGAAATTTTACATTAAAATGATGGAAAACTTCCTGACGCCACAGCGTTGTCACCGGACATAATGCTGAACGTAATGATCATTGCAATTCAGAGACATTTGGCCGGTGTGGCCGGTGGCCAGTGGCCGGGGTGGTAGGTGGCCGGGGGTGGTAGGTGGCCGGTGGCCGGGGGTGGTAGGTGGCCGGTGGCCGGTGGTGGTAGGTGGCCGGTGGCCGGGGGTGGTAGGTGGCCGGTGGCCGGTGGCCGGGGGTGGTAGGTGGCCGGGGGTGGTAGGTGGCCGGGGGTGGCCGGTGGCCGGTATGGCCGGTGGCCGGGGTGGTAGGTGGGCGGTGGTGGTAGGTGGCCGGTGGCCGGTGGTGGTAGGTCGCCGGTGGCCGGGGGTGGTAGGTGGCCGGTATGGCCGGTGGCCGGTGGCCGGGTGTGGTAGGTGGCCGGTGGCCAGTATGGTCGGTGGCCGGGGGTGGTAGGCGGCCGGTGGCCGGGGGGAGGGGGGGGGTAGGTGGCCGGTGGCCAGGGTGGTAGGTGGCCGGGGTGGTAGGTGGCCGGTGGCCAGGGGTGGTGGGTGGCCGGTGGCCGGGGGTGGTAGGTGGCCGGTGGCCGGGGGTGGTATGTGGCCGGTGGCCGGGGGTGGTGGGTGGCCGGTGGCCAGGGGTGGTGGGTGGACGGTGGCCGGTGGCCGGGGGTGGCCGGGAGTGGCCGGTAGCCGGGGGTGGCCGGGGACGCCGGTGGCCGCTGCGGTGGCGGCGTGAGAACGGTCGGCCGGCGGCGCTCGGCGGCGGTGCTCCCACTGAGCCTGAGAAGCGCCGGCAGCGGTGCCGCGCCGAGCCGCCGGGCGCTGGGCAGCGCTGTGACGAAACGGCAGAACAACGGCGGCGGGAGCACCGGGAGTGGACCCAGAGCACAGTGATCTGGGGGAGGGGAGGGTGAGCCCAGGGCACCGGGAGCTGGAAGAGGGGACCCAGGGCACCGGGAGCTGGGGGAGAGGGAGGGTGAGCCCAGGGCACCGGGAGCTGGAAATAGGTTTACTTATATAATGAGATGTAAGAATGCCAATTTATTGACCGCAAAGGGAAAAAGTAAAATTAGAAAGGAATTAATTTACAAAGGTATTCTGACCTGAGCCGTCTTTGAAAGCAAGCTAGCAAGGATGTTACATATTAAATAGATGTTGTTTGGGTGTTATGGAACGATCAGCATCACTTCGCCAGGTTTAATCATCACTTCGTCAGGTTTATCATCACTTCGTCAGGTAATATAACTTTACATCACTTCGTTTATCATCACTTCGTCAGGTAATATAACTTTACATCACTTCGTTTATCATCACTTCGTCAGGTAATATAACTTTACATCACTTCGTTTATCATCACTTCGTCAGGTAATATAACTTTACATCACTTCGTTTATCATCACTGCGTCAGGTAATATATCTTTACATCACTTCGTGTATCATCACTTCGTCAGGTGATATAACTGAACACCCTGGGAATCATTGGTAGGCATGCCTTATCACAGTTCAGACCATTTCGCAAGGTTTATGTTGTACAGCTCTCAAGGACCGCAGACATATTTTAGACCGATCTAGATCAAACCCATTTCCATGAACCTCACGGGATCATTTGGTGAAAAATAATTACGTCCCTGAGACTTACAGAGGTCGTTCAGACGGTATCTCCAACCGCAAAGACACGAAGGGAAAGGTAGTTGCGACACCCTCAAACGAAGTACTTTCTAGAGCCGCTGCGTCGTTAATGGAAACGTTGCCATTGTCCAGTGTCTCGTCCAGACGTCCACCAAACTGCAGTGTTCGCATGTGACCTAAACTTTTCAAGTGAAATCTGCTAACATTCATTTGATGGCACCCAGTTGGCTTTGACTAGTGCCAGTAGGAGCACTGATAGACGCGACAGACTCGAGATAGAGCGTTCTCAGAGACCATACAGGCGTCGGTCTTGTCTCTACAGAGAGCCTCATGTTTGGAGAAGGATTTGACACGGATATTTTGGTCTCAGGTTCTCAGAGTCGAGCCAAATTATCTCCGCTGTGCGCAGAGGCGGATCCAGGGGGCCAACGAGGCCATGCCCCCATCCCCCCCCGACTTTTCAAGGGGCCAAACTATGTTTTGCCACCCCCCTCCAAGACGTGAAGTCTATACGTGCTATATTTGCGTTTTTCGAACAGTACCGGGGAAATTTTGCCAAATTTTTCCAATTTTGGCCAAATTTGGCGGCGCTGCGCACCGCTATTTTCCCGCTATTCTAGAAAAACCTCAGGGGAAGTCAAAATGACCCCAACAGGACGAATGGTGATTTATCAGTTTAAAAATGATAACGTTTACAGGTGTCCTTATTTCTATCCAGCACCATTTCGGTCAAGCAAATATACAATAGAACAATCGGTCCAAATCCATCATTTTTGCTGTAGGTCCTTGCCGTCCTTCCGGTTACAACGGCGGAGGAGGAGATGGTTTTCAGTAAGGTGGAGAAGACCATCCTCCTCCGAGCGACAATGACCGAGCTCCGGATGTAGGCGCTGAACATGTGCGAAGCCCGCCGAGACCTAATGTCATCCGTCAGCGAAGTCGTTCACTTCTTTGCGCGATCGGGAAGTCGCCAGCTAGATTATTTCCGGCTGTCGCTGCCTGGCTGGCTGCCGCAGGTAAGCAACCCTGAATGCTCTGAGAGGTTTTCTGCCATAGACTGTATAGCAGTAATATGATAAATGCAGCGTTCACCGTAGTAGGTATCAGTTACTTCGTCTGCGTGTGTCGTATCTATGCCCACCGAGATGCGCAAATGGCCTTGAGGTCCGAGAGCAGGGACATATTTGTTCAAGAACTTGGCAACAGAAGTTGGTCATCCTATCCGTATGCGGTGGGTGCATAGATGGGTAGCTAAAGTTTCTTGAAATGCATATTGAATTTGACCAGTAGCGTACCCAGGATTCACTCCAGGGGTGGGGGCAATTTTTGAGCAGGGGGGGGGGAATAAGGTACCCCCACCAAAAAAAACACGGATTTGGCCCACTATATTGTTAGAGGGGCATATTTTCAACAACAAAAAAATATCCAAAAAGAAAAAAAACATTCATTTTTTCGACCAAAGGGGTACGGACCTTCAGGAAGGGGAAATTGCCCCGTGTGGGAGTTTCGGGAACCAAATTTTGCAGTTGAAATCGGACACGCTTAATCTACCGATACACACCAAAAACTCCATATTGGCCTGCGGGGTGGCAATATCCCTTTAAAGGAAATAGTTCACCTTCAACATTAGTTTTAAACTGAGTTAGCAGTTTTGTAGCCCGTGTTGGGAAACCCCTATCTGCAAGTTTTCTTGACTGAAAAGACTCCAGCCGAATATATTTGATTTTTGGCGAAAGAATGTGGTGCTGGATAGCCCGGGCAGAGGCTATACCATCAGCCAATCAGCTTGCAGCTGGTGCTAGCAAGCGAACCGCCGGTCGCCGGTTGGCACATCTTTAATGCGAGTCTATCCTTACGCGACTACTTTCGAATCTGATTGGCTGAACCATTTTTTTTTTAATTCGCGTAACGTCAGGACCCTGACTCAGCGAGTATGCATATAGTTTTGATAAACAATAATAATTTACGGCCTTCTGTCCTGAATCGTCGCGATATAAGGGCATTTTAGATAATATAAAAAGAAATTGTATTACAAAATATAATCAAATCGTGTTTGGGAAGAAGAAAAAATATAAGGTAAACTATTTCCTTTAATCGGTCCCGCCGTTTCTCAGCTATAGCAGGATAACGTTTTCTGACACCCCTGACTCGGCACGTGCCACGCGCCATGCACGTCAGACGAAACATGTCAATAACATAATTGATTGAATGGGGCTATCAGATGGCGAAAACCGATTGTCAATCGGACACGGGATTCTACAGATATAAGCTCCTCAAAAGCGTTACGGTCGGGTCAGGTCGGGTCGGGTCGGGTCGGGTCGGGTCGGGTCGGGTTGGGTCGGGCCGGGTCGGGTCAGGTCGGGTCGGGTCGGGTCGGGTCGGGTCGGGTCGGGTCGGGTCGGGTTGGGTCGGGTCGGGTCGGGTCGGGTCGGGTCAGGTCGGGTCGGGTCGGGTCGGGTCGGGTCGGGTCGGGTCGGGTCGGGTCGGGTCAGGTCGGGTCGGGTCGGGTCGGGTCGGGTCGGGTCGGGTCGGGTCGGGTCGGGTCGGGTCGGGTCGGGTCGGGTCGGGTTGGGTCGGGTCGGGTCGGGTCGGGTCAGGTCGGGTCGGGTCGGGTCGGGTCGGGTCGGGTCGGGTTGGGTCGGGTCGGGTCGGGTCGGGTCGGGTCGGGTCGGGTCAGGTCGGGTCGGGTCGGGTCGGGTCGGGTCGGGCCGGGCCGGGTCGGGTCGGGTCGGGTCGGGTCGGGTCGGGTCGGGTCGGCCGCTCATATGTTAGCAAAATCACATATTCAGTGAAGACTCGCGAGCGCTTCGCGCTCACTCGTAACTAAGGGATTTTAGCACCGTCCGTTTTCACCGTTTTATTTATCTCGTCAGCAACTGTACGTCCGGACGTTTTTTGTTTTGTTTTGGTGGAGCAAATAATGGTTTCAGGACCTTTGGGGGCATGACCCCTTCCCCCCTGGATCCGCCCCTGCGTCTTAGTACTATCACAGTGTCCGCTGCTGGAAGCTCACTTGTTAGCTCTGATCGCCAGCCCCGTTCCCACATAGTGAGCCGTGACGTCAGGGCGGTGCGGGCCAATCCGAGCGGGAGCGAAGCCGGAGATGGCCGGCCTCGACCAACCGCTGGCCGACCGGCCGGCCGACTCAGCTCCATCACCGACCCGTGAAAATGGCCGTCCACCTCCACTGCGAGTCCCGGCAGAGTCCCTTCCACCTCCACTGCGAGTCCCGGCAGAGTCCCGTCCACCTCCACTGCGAGTCCCGGCAGAGTCCCGTCCACCTCCACTGCGAGTCCCGGCAGAGTCCCGTCCACCTCCACTGCGAGTCCCGGCAGAGTCCCGTCCACCTCCACTGCGAGTTCCGGCAGAGTCCCGTCCACCTCCACTGCGAGTCCCGGCAGAGTCCCGTCCACCTCCACTGCGAGTCCCGGCAGAGTCCCTTCCACCTCCACTGCGAGTCCCGGCAGAGTCCCGTCCACCTCCACTGCGAGTTCCGGCAGAGTCCCTTCCACCTCCACTGCGAGTCCCGGCAGAGTCCCGTCCACCTCCACTGCGAGTCCCGGCAGAGTCCGCACCTCCACTGCAGATGTCGACAACTGCGTCTTTCGCAAACAACCAAGTATTGTGTTTGAAGCAAAATGTTTGGAAAGCTTTGACAAGGTAACAATATTGGCAAAGCTTTGACAATGTAACAATATTGGCAAAGCTTTGACAAGGTAACAATATTGGCAAAGCTTTGACAAGGTAACAATATTGGCAAAGCTTTGACAAGGTAACAATATTGTCAAAGCTTTGACAAGGTAACAATATTGGCAAAGCTTTGACAAGGTAACAATATTGGCAAAGCTTTGACAAGGTAACAATATTGGCAAAGCTTTAACAAGGTAACAATATTGGCAAAGCTTTGACAAGGTAACAATATTGGCAAACAGGCCGGCCGGTGGGCGTTGAACTCAGCTCATCTGTAATGACATTCAAACTTTATAAGAGCAGAGAAGTAGATACTATAGGAGTACTCAAGCTGGTCTCTCTAGGAGTACTCAAGCTCGTCTCTCTAGGAATACTCAAGCTGGTCTCTCTAGGAGTACTCAAGCTGGTCTCTCTAGGAGTACTCAAGCTGGTCTCTCTAGGAGTACTCAAGCTGGTCCCTCTAGGAGTATTCAAGCTGGTCTCTCTAGGAGTACTCAAGCTGGTCTGTCTAGGAGTACTCAAGCTGGTCTCTCTAGGAGTACTCAAGCTGGTCTCTCTAGGAGTACTCAAGCTGGTCTCTCTGGAGTACTCAAGCTGGTCTCTCTAGGAGTACTCAAGCTGGTCTCTCTAGGAGTACTCAAGCTGGTCTCTCTAGGAGTACTCAAGCTGGTCTCTCTAGGAGTACTCAAGCTGGTCTCTCTAGGAGTACTCAAGCTGGTCTCTTAGTGATAAAACTAGATACTTGATCACTAAAACAAACATTTAAGTTGACAACATCAGACTCCATGCACTAGCGGGTCCAGGGGGCCATCAGGGCCATCACGCCTACATGTTGGGGCGTGATGGCCCCGATGCTCCCCCCCACCCCCCAAAAAAAACGCATGAAATCGAGAGAAAAAAATGACGCATTTTCGTATTTAAAACAAATATAAGCGTCTTTTACCTAACAAACGTCGCTTTAAATCAGCTATTTACTCACAATGAAGCAAAATTCGCTGTTCTTAGAATTAGGTATGTGATACTTGCTGAGATTTGCTCCCCACTCAACCAGTATTTTTGCCGTTCTGGATCTGCCTTAAGTACGTAAATATACTTAGCTATTTGAATACTGATGATTCGGAGGAAGTTATAGCAAGTGCGACAATCTTGAAAATATGTTCTATTCATGTACAGCTCAGCAAAGACATAGAAGTAGTGGGTTAGGAGGGCGTAGGCTGCAACTTATCCATTCCTGCCAACAAGAAAATACTGCACCCTTTCGGGATGACTTTTTGTCGTTTGACGTTTTGTCTTTTAATTTCTTTATCTTTTCCATTTGTATTGTTGCTGTATACTTTTAAGTTGAGGAGGCTGACTAACAAGTTGAGGCAGCCGAGCTATGAGTTGAGGGGGCTGAACTTATAGCTCGGCTGTCGAGGGGGCTGAAGCCCCTCAACTGAATAGGATCATACACCCCTGACCAGGGGTGTGGTTTCCTATCTCTGTGTGGGTGCCCTGGCACCCACAAAGCTGAAATGGGCACCCACAATAGTCTTTGGGCACCCACAATAGTCTTTGGGCACCCACAATAGTCTTTGGGCACCCACAATAGTCTTTGGGCACCCACAATAGTCTTTGGGCACCCACAATAGTCTTTGGGCACCCACAATAGTCTTTGGGCACCCACAATAGTCTTTGGGCACCCACAATAGTCTTTGGGCACCCACAATAGTCTTTGGGCACCCACAATAGTCTTTGGGCACCCACAATAGTCTTTGGGCACCCACAATAGTCTTTGGGCACCCACAATAGTCTTTGGGCACCCACAATAGTCTTTGGGCACCCACAATAGTATTTGGGCACCCACAATAGTCTTTGGGCACCCACAATAGTCTTTGGGCACCCACAATAGTCTTTGGGCACCCACAATAGTCTTTGGGCACCCACAATAGTCTTTGGGCACCCACAATAGTCTTTGGGCACCCACAATAGTCTTTGGGCACCCACAATAGTCTTTGGGCACCCACAATAGTCTTTCGGCACCCACAATAGTCTTTCGGCACCCACAATAGTCTTTCGGCACCCACAATAGTCTTTCGGCACCCACAATAGTCTTTCGGCACCCACAATAGTCTTTCAGCACCCACAATAGTCTTTCGGCACCCACAATAGTCTTTCGGCACCCACAATAGTCTTTCGGCACCCACAATAGTCTTTCGGCACCCACAATAGTCTTTCGGCACCCACAATAGTCTTTCGGCACCCATAATAGTCTTTCGGCACCCACAATAGTCTTTCGGCACCCACAATAGTCTTTCGGCACCCACAATAGTCTTTCGGCACCCACAATAGTCTTTCGGCACCCACAATAGTCTTTCGGCACCCACAATAGTCTTTCGGCACCCACAATAGTCTTTCGGCACCCACAACCAAGAACATGTTTCAAAATGCATAATAATGAAAACTAAAATAGTTTTTACAAGATCAGGATTTCACTGATCGTCAGATGATTGGGCAGTAGGTCCAGCATCAGTTTGAAATATTCCCAGCCGTTATGATCGCACTTTTCCTAGCACATAATACATTTTGTCATGACACTAGCTGTCAAAAAAAAATTAACATAAACTTATTAAAGCCTCGTTTTATTTTATGCCTGAAGTTGTTCGATGCACAATGCACATATATTTACTTCAACGTCCATATATTTTTCCAAATAAATCTGTTAAAATCTGGTATTCCCATTGCTGATGAAGCCTGAACAGACTAAATTTTTAACCGTATAACTTCCGGCTCAATTTATTTATTTACTTATTATGAGGTTACCGGTTATTTGCTCTATTATCATGGTCATGATCAAACTCACTGAAGTTTTCGCCATCGTAGTGATCCAAATTCCCCCACCTTCCCCTATCTACGAAAAACCAGCACCAATGTTTTTTTGTTTGCTGCTGGAGGGGGGGGGGGGGAATTTCAGTTTGGGCACCCACAACTATTTTCATAAAACCACACCCCTGCCCCTGACAGTCTGGTTCACCAGGTGCTTCACGGTGGTTAGGACCTGGCCAGGAGCGCGACACGGTTTGGTGGACATCATCATCATCATCTATTCCCCGGACTACTGCCGTACTGCCGTACATCTCAGTCTCTAGCCGCCACAGCGGGGGACATTCAACATGCCTCAAGATTGATAAAGACCAGAGCTTGATTGGCCAATATCCATAAAGGCCCCGAGTTTAAAAGGCCCCAGGAATCATATTGGCCAGAGGTTGAAAAGGCCAATTGGACCAAAAATGTCCAGACAGGGAGAATTCATACAGGCCAGAGCTTGTATTCGCCAGAGGTTGAGAAGTCCCGAGCTTGTATTTACCAGAGCTTGTATTGGGCAGAGCTTGAAAGGGCCAGAGCTCGTATTGGCCAGAGGTTGAAAGGGCCCTTGTATTGTCCAGAGGTTGAAAGGGCCAGAGCTTGTATTGGCCAGAGGTTGAAGAGTCCAGAGCTTGTATTGGCCAGAGGTTGAAGAGTCCAGAGCTTGTATTGGCCAGAGGTTGGAGAGTCCAGAGCTTGTATTGGCCAGAGGTTGAAAGGGCCAGAGCTCGAATTGGCCAGAGGTTGAAAGGGCCAGCGCCCCAGCCATGGCTGGCTGAGGAGGAGTCGGGAAGAGAGCCGGATCGTCCGGTCAGCACTCCGCGCGTGGCAGTGCCAGGTCACGGCCGCCTCGTTTTTTTATTTGTTAACTACCATCGACAGCTCTCGTCTGCAGTACAGTGCGAGTGAACGTGAATCTGTGTTGCAAGAGATATGGTCGCCGATATGTGCTAAAAATCGGCAATGGGTGCAAAACTCGTATGTAGTGAATTTGTGGTGTTTTGGCCGCTGCGACCGGCTTTAATAATGTGCTGACGATATGGGCGAACCCGCAGCAGGGAGTAATAAAGGGAAGAAGTCCGGAGTGACGCATGGTCAGCGAAAAGTGACTGAAGCTCTTCAAAGGTTCGAAAATTAATCGGTTACAGTGTCGGCTGCAAAGCGAGGCAGACGTGCCCTTGAGATGTCACTGTCAGCCGCGGCTGGGTCGGCTGTCGCGGAGCCAAGTCCCGCGGCGCCCTAACCAGCTGACGACCCGGACCAGGGTCACGCGGCAGCCTGCCGACATTAACAATCCGGCGAACACGGGGAGCTGCAGCAGCTGCTTCGCAGCGTGATCCGTGGGGAGCTGGATATATTTTACAAGTGTGTGTGTGGTGTTTGTGTTCATGAGCTCCGCACCCTGTCTTGTGGCCGCTGACTATTGGTCACGCTGGTATTCTTCCCGACTCCTCCTTAGCCAACCACGGATGGGGCGCTGGCCCTTTCAACCTCTGGCCAATTCGAGCTCTGGTCCTTTCAACCTCTGGCCAATACAAGCTCTGGACTTTTCAACCTCTGGCCAATACAAGCTCGGGACTTTTCAACTTCTGGCCAATACAAGCTCTGGCCTGTATGAATTCTCCCTGTCTGGGCATTGTTGGTCCAATTGGCCTTTTCAGCCTCTGGCCAATATTATTCCTGGGGCCTATTAAACTCAGGGCCTTTATGGATATGTATGTATGTATGTATTAACGTAAACAGACCGTTCCACACGACAGGGTTATTCTTCGGTCTTCCATACATGAACATACAAATGAGTGAGCTAAAACAGTAAAAAGTGAGCTAAAACAGTTTGCCCTGTTTTGCCGACATCGTACAATTATTGAGCAAGTGTAAAATCTAATGGGCGACACTGCATTCAGAACACACTGAGATTAAATATGCGCATTGTATGAATGGCTAGCCCTATACAAGAATGTGCGCTTTCCGTGATTGTTTCTAGGTCGAGGCAAGGCTAGATGTTTCGATTGTCGGGTATCACGCTCCAGTATTTCGTAGTTGAACTGGATGCGCGACGCCAACGACGAAGGTTTCGCTCTAGTTATAACCTTATGCAACATGCACAAGTCAGAGTATTTTACTAAATATAACGCATTTAGCCAACCTAATTCACGCAATACATCAGAGATGTGGTCGTATTTCCTGCGTCCTGATATGACTCGTGCGGCAAAATTTAAGATTTTTTGGATGTTCTTAAGAGACGTCACACTGGCACTGCCATACACTTGTACACAGTATCTCACATGTGATAGCACCAGACAATCGACAATGCGCGGCAACACTTCAGCGGGCAAGGCATGCTTTACATGGCTTAATCCGATCAAAATTCCAAAGCAGCGATCAGTGATGTTTTTTATATGATATTCCCATGACAATGTTTCATCCATCACCACTCCTAAATTTTTGACTTTGTTGGAACATTGAATTTGCTCTCCCATAAAATAAAATAATGGGGGCTGCGCAATACGCTTTAACTGCCTCCTGTCTCCACACAAAATAAATTCAGTTTTTGCCGCATTAACCTTCATGCCATGTTGTTGGAACCACGTTGACATCGTTACTAGCAACTCTTCCATGCTCCTTTGTAGTTCCCCAATTTGATCTCGAGGGCCTGTGACAGCGAGCTGTGTGTCATCGGCATAACGCACCGATGTGACCTTGAAGCCATTGATTTTAGCTGGAATGTGGCATGCGAGATCGTTGCTAGCAATGTTGTACAGTAATGGGCCGAGACAAGTACCCTGGAAAGTCCCAATTGTGATAGGAAGTGGCTTTGAAAAACTTTCCCCTACTTTAACCCGTTGTACGTGTCCGTGTAGGTAGCTTTTAAACCAGCCTGATGAAATTTGCAACAATTCTAATTTATTAATGAGCGTTTTGTGATCAATAACATCGAAGCAGCGACTCAAATAAATGAGAACCAATATGGAAATTTGGGATCGATCCATGCCCCTGAGAATTTCGTCAGTCATTGTCAATAGGGCGGTACATGTCGAATGTTGCGGCAAGAAACCATGTTGATCTTCGCTCAATAGATTTTGGCTCTGGAGGTAGCTTGTCAACTGTTTTTGTACTAACTTTTCTACTACTTTGCATATACCAGGAACTTTCGTGATAGGTCTAAAATTTGATGCTTTAGATGGATCGTCTCTTTTAAATAGAGGAATGACGGACGCCCTTTTCCAGGCAGAGGGCACGGTTTCAGAGACAAAGCTAGTGTTAATGATACGTAAAAGGTAGCGTCCAATTGCATCAAATGTCATTTTTAAAATTTGGATTGGGACGTCGCCTTCTATTGAAGAGTCTTTGTTGGGTAGTGAAAATAAAGCACACCTTAGTTCAGTCAACGTGACTGGTGTGAGCCTCATTGACCCAGCGTTGACCCTAGGTAGTCGAGTAAAAAGCTTCTCTCGGCCCGAACGGTCGAAGTCGGCAACCACCTCGTCTCTAGTGTGTGTACCTACTGCTGTAAAGTAATCGTTCAGGTCATCTGGTGTTAAATTTTGCGGTTGCTTTGTGTATCCACGTTTAGGTGCAATTACATATTTTAATTTCTGAAACAATGACGAGGATGTTGAGTTGTGGACGCGGTTTGCTATATCTGCCCGACAGTCTTTGCGAATCGCCCGTTTAGTTAATGTGTTGATTTCCTGATACGCTGGATCGCTTGTTTCTTTATATCGTTTGCGCTGCTTCATCAGATTGAGGGTTTCATTCGAAACCGGTGGGGGACGGGGGTTGTGAACTCTAAATTTTCTGATAGCAGCATGGAAGTCTAACATTTCGTTAAGCGTATTTGAAAAAGCCTCCCACTGCTGTTGACATGTTTCATTTTGTTTTACAACAGAGTGCCATCCAATGTTCCTTACATCAGTCAAAAACGCACCATTATCGAATGTTCGCCATCTCCGGCCCGTCCTGTACTGCGCCCTTTGTCTGGCTCGGGGCACCGTTACTCCCACACATACGCGACGGTGGTGACTCGCGTAATCACATTTTTGGACAGAACACATTGTTAGTGATTGGTCGTTACACAACGAATCAGACATCAGCACAACATCAAGTAATGAGCGCGTACGGTCACGATAAAAGGTAGGTTCGCGTACTACACAGTTCAGCCCGTACCTTTCTAATTCCCGAAGCCTTTCATTTGCTGCTGGATTTGTTTGAGGGTCTGAATTCAGATCACCCGCTAAAATGATACGGTGAGATGAAGAGGCCGTAATTATTTGTTGGATTTGTTCCTCTAAATCGTTGAAATCCGCTTGAATTTGAGCGTGGTTTGATGAAGGTGGTCGATAGACACAAGCCAAAGTGGCTGCTTTCTTTTTGTCAATTTTCACCTTGACCCAGAGCGCCTCTACATGAGAGTCTGATCCAGTCGTTTTCACTTTAATTATATTGGCGGATAAATGTTCCTTCACAAATATTGCGACCCCTCCTCCAGATTTTTTACGTCCTGTTTTTCTGTCCAGCCGAAAAAGGCGATACCCTGGAATTGTAATAAATCGGTCTGGCGTCGTTGACTTCAGATTGGTCTCAGTAAAACATAGCATTTCTGGAGACCGAAGGGAAACATCAGTGCGAATGTCCGGTAATTTTGGAAGAAGGGACTGAACATTTAACAGCTCCAGTGACAGTTTTCCGCGCGTCGTCGTCTCCGATGGAACGCCGTCTGATGCGGTGTTGTTGTCCGGGTGTGTGACACACGCTCGTCTGGTTTGCCTCTCGTTGAGTCGTGGTGGTTCGATAAATTGGCGTGGCGGCTGAGCGAGCGTTCTGTTGCGCTGTGGTTCTGTTGCGCTGTGGATATTGGCCAATACAAGCTCTGGCTGGCCTTTATCAATGTTGGGGCATTTCGATACACACCCATGTCACACATGGCGTGCCATTCCGTGCGGCGTGGCTGAGGTGGCCGGCCCGCCGCGGTCAGTCGGTCGGGGTCTGCTTGCTGGCGCACACAACGCCGGCCACCCCACTGACCAACGGGCGCACACAACGCCGTCCCTGCCATCAGTTTAACGGTATATTCGCGAGCAGCGCAGGGCCGGCGTTGTGTGCGCCAGCAAGCAGACCCCGACCGACTGACCGCGGCGGGCCGGCCACCTCAGCCACGCCGAATCGGTGCCACGCCGCACGGAATGGCACCGCATGGGCACTGGCGGATCCAGGGGGGGGGGGCGGCAGGGGCTAAAGCCCCCCCCCCCCATTCCAAGCTCGACAGGGGCGGCAATAGAAATTATCCCCCAAAAAAAAATCCGCCGAAACTGGCGATGAAAAATGGGTACTGCCTGCGAAAAAAAAATCTTGCAATTTTGTTCTCGCCTCGTTCGTGCTTCCTTCATTTGGTAGCGTTTTGGTAGCAGTAGGGATAGGGAAAGTGGCGCGTCTGACGCTATTTTGGAGTGATTCACAACCAACGTAAGTTATAATTTTACACGCAGTGTCGCAGCCTTTGGTCTCCTGCTGTCTGCTGGAGCGCGTGAGTGAACTTCCTTGTATAGGTACCTATGTTGTGTGGAATACGTCTACTAGTATTAAGTTAAGTAGGGTAATTAGGTTCAGTTTGAAGAGAAAAAAAATCCCAATGTTCTTCTTTGTGTAGCTATGGATTGATTTCCAGATATGTACCGAGCAGGTATGAAATAAATGATTATTATTATCATTTCTGGTGGTAGCGTAGCCCTATCATTTTTGCAGAAATAATAATGGGACAGTGGTGGATTTCTGAATCCGGAATTTGGGTCATTATGTGCCTGTCACCTATAAGACATGCAAAAATGTCATATGGAGGCTTATAAATTATGCATAACCTTACCTTACCTAACCAAAGTTGGAATTTACTATAAAAGCTGAGGGCCTGTAATAAAGGAAAAGGGCATCAAATAGAAAATAAAAAAGGAGATGCTGACTGACAAGGTTCTTGTAAGCCTAAATGTAATCCTAGCATAGCAAAAATATGTTTTGCAAGGTTTGGTTCCTATAGGAAAGGGACAGTGTGGTGCGACTCTGCATTACCACAGGGCTCAAACATGTACTTGGGGCAGCAAAAAATGCAGGCTGAAATGGGGCAGCTTGCTTCTCCGCAGCAGTGATTCAACCATGAGCAGTGATTTGGTTGAATCATACCTCTCTTTATCATACTATAGCTGCTGACCCCAAATCATGCAGCTCGTTATTTTTTTTCCTCGTTCGTGTTTCCTCTATTTTGAAGAATTTTGGTAGCAGGAGGGAAAGTGGCGCGTGCATATTTAGAAATGTCGAATACAAAATCCAGACCCATCATACTTAAGTAGCCATAAGTCAGCCATAACTAAAGATATTGCTTTGAAATTCGGTGTGGGTATTGTCTATACTTCGTTCTCCAATATATATTCCGGTTTTGGTGGCAGTAGGGATAGAGAAAGTGGCGCAAAAGTAACAGTTTTTGAACATGTTTGGAAATATTGATTTGGTGGATTTTTTTCTCTTTCTCCAATTTGTTTTTCTTCATAAAATCATATAAAATATCAAATCATATGAAAAGGCCAGAATATATATTGGAGAACCAAGTATGGACGATGCCAAAACCAAATGTCAAAGTAATATCTTGAGCGTTGACTGACTTATGACTCCCTAAGCAGTGGCGTACGCAGAAATTCACAAAGAACCAGGTCATTGCCTTGAGGGGCGCCACCCGATCGACAGGGCCGCCACCAATATTGGCGAAATTTGCCGAAATTTGCCAAATTTGACAGCCTCTCCTTTCGCACTGTGCGGAAGGAGAGTCACTGGCCGGAGGGGCACCGTCACTCGCCAAAGAGGGGCAGTCACTAGTCGGAGGGGCGCCGTCACTCGCCGGAGAGGCGCCGTCACTCGCCGGAGGGGCGTGGTCACTGGCCGGAGGGCCGCTGTCACGGACCGGAGAGGCGCCGTCTATGGCAGGGGACGCCCTCACTGGCCGGGGGCGCCGTCACTGGCCACAACAAAGTCGTCACTGGCCGGGGGAGCGTCCTCACTGGCCGGAGTGGTGCCGTCACTGGCCAGAGGGGCGTCGTGACTGATCGGAGGGACGCCAGCTTTGCATGGGCGCCTCGGATCCAAAGGACCAGGTCATGACCTGCATGACCTGATAGTTGATACTCGGTACGCCGCTGTCCCTAAGTATGATGGGCCTTGACTTTATATTCGACATTTCCCAATATGCGTGGCCGGTCTGGCGCTATTTGCAATCTGGAGCGATTCCTGCAACCAACGTAAGTTCAAAAACGTCGCGTTTTGGCGCCAAAGTTTATAGCGCTGAATAGCGTGCGTGGAACGCATTTCGACAGTATTTGAGGAATTGTGACTCGGACTTGGGTATCGTTGTTTTCCTTTTCCCTGTAAACATGTAGCCAAATAAAATTCACACTTTGTGAATTTGTAGGTAAAGTTAATATTTTTCATTGTCATGGTTATTTTAAATTACTATAGCTTGGGATGGCTACTTTGGCCTCAGGTCATATCCAGACTCGAGTAATTTCAGGTACCAATTTTAAATCTGACACCCATTTTGCACCATGCTTAGGTACTTATCCCGGTGCATTGTATGGGTGCTATGAGTAGAGGTCTCACAATGTTTAGCATTTCCAACTAGTCAAGATCAGACTCAGCATGAACTCGGCTACAAAAAAAAATGCTTGAAAGCGACAGAAGAGGAAAAATTGGGTTTGTCTTGTTTTTACCACTGGCGAATCCAGAGGAATGGGGGCATTAGGGGAAAATCCCCCCCCCCCCCCACAGGAGCATGGCGGGAATTCAATACAAGGATGTCCCCCGCCCCGCGTGTTCCTGCATTGGCTGTAAGAAGTGATAATTAGGAAGAAAACAAATCCCCCCGGTCAATGACTCTCTTTGAGAACCCGACACTACTACCTCCTCCCCCCCCCCCTCACCCGCTCAACGATTTTTCGTGTTGACGACCCGACTCCACCCCCCACCCCCCCCACCCGGTCAACAACTTTCGCTGCTGCAGCGGAGCGAAATTTTAGCCCCCCCCCCCCCCCCATTCTCGGACCCTAGATCCGCCAGTGCGCATGGGTGGGATGGCAGACACCATGACCAACATGGGAGGGGTGGGGTGAAACGTGGAAATTGCAGGAATTCCTAGATTGCACAGAGAATGTCAATCAACTGGTCAATATGTGATCGATAATTATAGTTAAGACCTCAGCAGAGTACGAAACGATTCAATCCGACTAGTCTTGATCCAAACCGGATCTGTAAGCCTTTGATCCAGAACCAATCCAATCCGGCTAATGGATCAAAAGCTGATCTGGTCCAATCCAGTCCGGTAGCAACGTAGCATAGACAGGTCAAATACGCAGGTCGCAGGTCAAATATACAGGTCGCAGGTCAAATACGCAGGTCGCAGGTCAAATACGCAGGTCGCAGGTCAAATATACAGGTCGCAGGTCAAATACGCAGGTCGCAGGTCAAATACGCAGGTCGCAGGTCAAATACGTAGGTCGCAGGTAAAATATACAGGTCGCAGGTCAAATACGCAGGTCGCAGGTCAAATATACAGGTCGCAGGTCAAATATACAGGTCGCAGGTCAAATACGCAGGTCGCAGGTCAAATACGCAGGTCGCAGGTCAAATATACAGGTCGCAGGTCAAATATACGGGTCAAATACGCAGGTCGCAGGTCAAATATACAGGTCAAATTAAGGGCGGCTTCAAATAACGTCCAAATGAAAGTAAGATAACTGCATTTAGTTTCATGATTGCGTAGCGTGATCTACCAGCTATTATTTATGATCAAGAACGGCTACATGGAAGCGGTAGTTTGCTAAAAAATAACCCTTGTAAAAAGGCGTTTTGCCTCATGTCCGGATAAAACGCCACCACCTATGTACAAAAAAGTGAAAATTATCCAGTGGTCTGCTTACCTTAAAGAATGCAACGCAGCTGTAGGTATCCTGCATACTGTCGTATTTGCTTTCACTGCCTATTACCTATTACAAGCGCACAACAATCATATGGCCGAATTTATTTTATGCACTCGGCGAGCCATAAAGGGCCATTAAATTCCAGCCTCACGACCCTCAATTCACGACCCTCAATTTGTGAAAATTAGCTCATGTATTTTCAACATTAAGAGTTTGTTTTGTTTTGTCTCTGGCTGTATATAACACCAGGGGCGGATCCAGAAAATATTAAAGGGGGGGTCATCAATTGCAGTGGTGCCCCTACCTATACCCAAATTTGAAAATTCAACGGATTTGGTCCACTATATTTTGAGGGGGCTCCTATTTCAGTTTTGTTTGTGTTAATTGACAACGTTGGCTATAGGTATTTGCAATATCAGTCGTACCCTTTCCATCATTTAAAGTGCCGCGGATGGTGCTAAAATATATTATTTGTACAGTCAAGGGCGGCCCTGCAGACGGCTGATGAAGAATTGACCAAGAGGGAAGTCGAGGTTCGTGGCCAGGGAGGAGGGTTTGAAAGCCGTTTTTTTACAAGCAGTAAATCTTATGCATGCGATAAACTGTTATTGCGCCGCGAAGAGGAGCCAAAATTTGAGGTTTTGAGTGGGTTGGAGAACCAATTTTTGCTATTGGAACCAGCATGCAGGGTAAAAACAAGGAAATATGTCTGGAGCAAAAGGTGGTGTCAAAAGACATGTTGCCCCCGCATTTAAGGCCAAAAGTGGGGCCATGGCCCCCATATCCCCCCCCCCCTGCGGCCGCCAGTGTGTAGTATATATTAGACCCTTGTGTACTGGAAAATAAGACTGATTGATTTGCGCCGCATAGCGGCGCTGAATTTTTTGCTTTATTTTGTTTTGCATGGATAACTAGGCCCTAAAAAATCGAAAGGTTCTATAATTTATATGCATCAGCCCAAGTTGCCCCTCGAGTTCGATACGTTGTTGCTTCTGGTATAAGGCACGTTGGTGCCCCTTCATAGCCCAAGGGACGGGAGGCATGAAGGAACATTTTTTGGCATAATTTAGCAATTTTAATTTAGCATCATTTCGCGATTTTTTGTCTTCTTCAGCGACCAATGCTTGTGATTTCATGGCGGCACCAGACCATTGTTTTCCCTCCTGGATTCAAGGAGGCAGTGCCCCGGTGTCTCCCCTCGCCCCACAGTGCCGCCTACCGTCACGATGGTACCCCTGGCAAACCGGCGCAGTGGTGCCCTTGGTACACTGGCACGTGATTTGTCAAACATTTATAATTTTTCGGCCAAAAATGGCGTGACATGACGTCATTAAAACGTCATGATCTCCCAAAGTGCTACATCAATCTCATTGAACTTTTGTGAAAAGACGTATAATTAATGTAGCATAAGGTACTGTAAGTTGTACGTCGATACCTATCATAGGAGTTGGGCTGAGGGGCCGAGGCCTTCTCCCATTGGGCCGAGGGGCCCTTCGTGCCCCTCGACCCAATGGGGGGGGGGGGGGGGGGGACGTGTCCCATGTGCCCCCCCTGGCTGCGCCTCTGGTATGTATGTATGTATGTATGTATGTATGTATGTATGTATGTATGTATGTATGTATGTATGTATGTATGTATGTATGTATGTATGTATGTATGTATGTATGTATGTATGTATGTATGTATGTATGTATGTATGTATGTATGTATGTATGTATGTATGCATGCATGCATGCATGCATGCATGCATGTATCTATATATATATATATATATATATATATATATATATATATATATATATACATATATATTATATATATCTATATATATATATATATATATATATATATATATATATATATATATATATATATATATATATATATATATATATATATATATATATATATATATATATATATATATATATATATATATATATATATATATATATATATATATATATATATATATATATATATATATATATATATATATATATATATATATATATATATATATATATATATATATATATATATATATATATATATATATATATATATATATATATATATATATATATATATATATATATATATATATATATATATATATATATATATATATATATATATATATATATATATATATATATATATATATATATATATATATATATATATATATATATATATATATATATATATATATATATATATATATATATATATATATATATATATATATATATATATATATATATATATATATATACTGTACTCGGCTGATGACGTAAATTAAATAAAAACTCGGCTTGTTCGGACAGTTTCGTGGCGCTTTATTGCGACTTCGTCAGCGAAATGCACACATTAAAACAAGACCACAGTTTCGAAACACCTTAACATAAAACATGGCATAGTTATACCGACAACCTCCGTGCGGCGGCGTACACAAAACCACACTCAAAACAAAACACATTCAGAGATCGCAAGCACATTGGAGATCAGAGATAGCAACAGATCAGAGATCAGAGAACGCAAACACATCAGATATCAGATCGCAAATTTATCTTTCCATTTTGTACATGCCAAAAAGCCTAAACTCGCCTCCGGGGAAAAAGACTTGCGAAGCTAGCTTCCTTCCCCTTAATCCCACTTCCCACTTAATTCGTTTTCTTATTCAGCCCCCCTTCCCTTTGGTGTGTGCCAAATAAGCCTACCCATCTTTGTTCCCGCACTCTCCTATACGTTACCCAACCCTTCCACACTTTTTCCAGTTCTACAAATTTGGCGTTTGACAGTTGGTGTCCCTCCCCATTAAAGTGGGCTGCTACCTCCATTTCATTCCTGCCGCACCGTATAGTCGACAGGTGATTTTGAGCTCTTTGGTAGAGTACTCCTCCCGTTTCTCCAACATAAATCACACACTCACATACTTCGCAAAAAATGCCGTATATTACGTTCCTCGACTTACATCCTATTGTTTTATCATATGTACAAGTTTCCTTCCCTCCCGGGCCTCTAACCCTGTCCTCCTGTCTGTAAATAACTTTGCACACCGAACAATTTTTTCCACAGTGCCCTTGACCCTTTTGATCTATCTGCCCTGTTTGGTCTTTTTGTGTACTAAAATATATTTTAGGTTAGTCCCCCTCCTGTATGATACGAACATGTTACTCTGAAAAATGTGCCTAAGTTTATCTGACCGTGTCAAAAGGTGCTCCTTCTCTTTTAGTATTTTACTAATGTTCGGTAAATGACTGGAATATGTGACGACCAACGTCCGGGACTCCTTGCCTATCTTGCTTTCTCGTCACGCCTTCTAGCAACTTTTTTCTTTCCATGTTATCCACTCGTCTTAAACCATTACTTATGAGTTGCTCTGGGTACCCTCTGGTGTAAAGGTTTTGGTATATTTCTGTAGTTTGGCGTCGGAAATCTAAACTGGAGCTACATATCCTTCTTGCCCTCATTGCAAGACCTGATGGGATGGCTTTCTTCATGTGTGAGGGGTGGTCTGAAGAGAAATGAAGATAAGATTTTGAGTCCGTTGGTTTAGTGAAAACGTCTGTGCATAAACCATCACCATTCACACTCACCCGCACATCAAGAAACTCTACGACTCTTGTCGAAAATCGTAGTTCTAGTTTTATTTGCTCGTGTATGCCATTTGGGAGAACATGGAATTCCCTTAATTTATCCTCCCCGTGTAACCAGATCCCGAATATATCATCTATGTAACGTAAATACAAGAACGGTTGTAGCACAGAAGAACTTAACACATTTGACTCCCATTTGCCTAGATATGTACAAGCATAATTTCTACCTAATTTTGACCCAATCGCTGTGCCATTAACCTGAATATAGTGTTTTGAATTACCCACGTTGAAATTATTGTTGTCAAGAACAAACTCCATCATTTCTATTACTTCTCTTGTTGGGATATCCGGGTCTGGTCTTAAATCTAAGGCCTCTTTGCATGCCGCGATGCCTTCTTCTCTCGGAACGCTAGGATAGAGCTTGTTAACGTCCATACAGAACAAAATTGGATCAGTTCCGGATGAGACAGGTAGTTTAACGTCCTTAATTTTATTGATAAAATCTGTTGTGTCTTTTACAAATGAAGCCTGACTCTCAACGTGCGCACCTAGTTCTTTCTCGGTTATTTCCGCTAAACCTTCCGTGGCGTGGCCGCGCCCGCTTACTATGGCGCGCAGTGGATGACCCTTCTTATGCAGTTTAGGGTTCCCTTGTAGGTATCCTGGCCTGGGACGTGTTGGGATAAGGTATTTGTGCAGATGTTTCCCAATGTAGCCTTTTTTAAATAATTTATCCGCCAGAATTTTAACCTTTTTATAAACTAAATGTGTGTGATCTTTCTCCGTGGATTGGTAGGTTGATGGGTCGTTAACTTCTTTCTGAAGTCCTTCAAAATAATATTTTGTGTTCAAAACTACTACCCCTGATCCTTTGTCCGCTGGTCTAATCACAATATCTTTATCCTTTAATAAATCTAAGAATGCCTGTTCCTCTCCTTTACTCAAGTTGCTACCACTGGTTTTTGTGACCCCGGCGAGGACACTCCGTACTACCTCCTCTATATATACATCCATCCATGGGTCTCTTCCCCTCTCCGGCGTCCAGTGTGACTTTTTGTATTGCAAATCCTGATCATTAGGGACATCCCTATCCGGGCCTGTTGGATCTCGACCCGCACTCGTTCCCTTAGCGTGAGAGCTGTCTGACCAGAACTCCTTGAGTCTAACCAGCCTCTCCCATTCTCGCAGCTCCGAAAGGAGCTGGGTGATACTCTGCGTCTTCACAGGTACAAACCCCAACCCTTTGCTGAGTAAAGATAATTGGTCTGCTGATAATTTCTTGTCGGATAAATTCGTAACTTTTACGTTTCCAGTGCTATTATTGCGAGCAAACCTAATCCCTCTGCCCGCTTGCTTATCACTCGCCCTATCAGTAGTCACAGTTGTTTCAAAATTATCCCCACTGTCGCTGTCTGTTCCATGAGACACAGCAATTTCTCCCGCCTCATACGTTTCCTTCTTAGTCCTAGCCGCTCTATCTTTTCCTTTGTGGCTACTCGTTCCCCCACTCAGATTCTCCAAGTTAGCACCCATATCCCCTGTCGATCTAGACACCCTAACTGCGTCGCCGTGTCCGTAACTCCCAAGTTCCCCGCCGCCGTCCACCGCTCCCTCCTTACGACCAACCGTCTCAACGACAGTTGATGCACCACTCTCCTTTGGGAGGCGCAACTTGTGACGAAGATCGTTAACCTTGCTCTGTTTTGTCCGTTGAAGACGGGTACTAATCCTACGTTTATCGCCACTTAGCTGGGTGGACAGGAGATCCAGCTCCTCCGCCGGTAGTCTGGACGCCAGCTCCCGCCATCCTTTCTCGAAGTCCAGTGTTAAAGAACCCGGTTTTCTGCTGGCTAGCTGGTGGCACGCCTTGACAAGGTCCCGAGATGCTCTGTTGATGACTTCAGTTATGACGTCCTCATCTGCGTATTGGCAGGACCACTTCAGTTGGAATCCTTTCGGTAGTAGTTGTTCCCTGGCGCACGTGGATAGGAATTCCATGTGTAACTTGGCCTTCTGCATCTTGTTGGCTAGGTTGCTGAGCCTGCTCGATGTCATCGTGCCGCTGTCCGGTGATGACACTATCGACGGAGTTGTTGCAACACCATTCTCAGGCAACAGGACGTCACCCTGGGGGGGCTTGTCTACCTCGGCTTGCTCTGGAAGACGACTGAAAAATCCGGATTGCACAGTAGGAGAGTCAGCATGCTCCGTCACCTCTCTAGGGTGGTCTTCCTTGGCGTCTTCCCTTTCTTGCGTCACTTCTGCTCTAAGGTCCAGTACAAGAGCCTCGTTATGGGTGAAACAGACATCTAAAGCGGGCTGAAATAACCGACACTTGCTTACGTGCTCATGGAAGCCCTCCATATCGCAGCCGCCCACAATACGCATCCCTGCCTCAGTGAGCCGGAGCCATTTCACGGTACTGTAGGACGGTGCACAAACAACTGCCACTGCTTCTCTTAACAACGCTTGGTATGAATACTGGGTGTGTACGTCGATACTGCTTAGGAAAGCAGTTTGGGTTGGATGGGTGTGAATCCAGCCCACAACCAGCAGATTGTTTTCGATAATTTTGCTCGCCACAAGCTGATCATCCAACATTTCCACCGTATTATAAGACCCAGTTTGTGGAGGAATCAGTAGATGGGTGACTCGGATCATACCTTTCTCCTCGTGGCCACATAATAGGCCACAGGTCTCAATACCCCTAGCAGTGTTCTCTTCCGCTTGAAGTAAAAACTTATCTGCCAGGTCTCGCGGGACAAGAAGTCTTATGGGGTCGGTCATCTTGATCACATTCGTGTCGGGATAGTTCGTCTACTGTGACCTCTAATGAAAGTCGCCCGGTCACGCCGTCTGTGTCGCCCGATGCCATTAACTCATTTTTAATGGCATCGGGCGACAGGCGACACAGACGGCGTGCTCTGCAGGTCACGCCGTCTGTGTCGCCCGATGCCATTAACTCATTTTTTGTGAATGTTGGTTTCTATAGGCTCAGCCAGAACATACGCATATTATATAGTTAAATAGGTGTATTTCACGCACACTGTCGGGGGCCAGAAATCCGCCCCATGATGTTTTTCATGAATAGTGGGAAAAGAATTCCGCACGGCGCCACTAAATTTGGCACAGCTGTTTAGGCATCAATTAACCACATGGTGTGATTATATATATTATATATATAATCACACCATGTGGTTAACTGTTTTATATATATATATATATATATATATATATATATATATATATATATATATATATAAACCTCCAAGTTTTATATATATATATATATATATATATATATATATATATATATATCAGGAACGGTTGAGCCGATTGTGTTTAAATTTTGTGCGTGGTTAGGGACCTCTCAGCCGCCACTTTCCCACAAGTCAGGGGTGGGGTGCTTCTGCACGTGCGCACGTGCGCACCCTTTTTGTATCTCAGAAACTATTTGCCCGATGGAGTTGAAATTCACCATACATTTTCTTCGCGCTCGCTCGTTTATCGCCAACTTCGGCGTCTTACTGGTAAGTACGTAGTCTGATACAAAATAATGTGCGGCAGCTGACTCCCTTTGGCACCATGTGCAGTATTAACACGCGCACCGACGTGGGGAGCGGATATCCGCCCACCTGAGGTTTTCTTAAATACTGGGGAAACGGCGGCGTGCAGCGCCGCCAAACTTGGCATAGCTATTTGGGAATCAATTATCCACATTGTGTGTATTTGTGTTCGTATCTCGAGTCATCTCAGGTCGGGTCAACAGGTCACGTTAAATGACCCCACCAGCCACCTCCATGCAAGTTTTTGAAAGTGTGTTGTCGTGCCAAAGCCACAGTGATTGACCGAGTGGTTTCAAACGCACAGGACTTAATTAGGCCATAAGTACCTACAATTCGTCTATCTCCAATTTGTAATATAGGTGACCTAAGGTCAGATCGATCCCGTGACCTCATCATTATAACTAAATGGATACAAATGAAAACACGTATAAATCCACAGAAAATGCTTAAATTTGACTAGTTTTCACCAGATACACCATTATTGTGCCATATGCAAAGATCAAGTCACATTTGTGCTCTGTGACCTCTACGAGTTCAAATCAGGTGACCTCGAGGTCACGCGTGGTTTTCTCAATAACTATTTGCCAAATCAATGTAGAGTAATGGAGTTCTCAACATTGTGTTTGGCTCGTCGAGACGCGTTTATTGATTCAAAATTTGAACTTGACCTGACCTTGACCTGAGCACAGGTTAGGTAAATTTGTGAATATTACCCAACTAGGTCATGGTCATACGATATACCATTGGATGCGCCTCGACGGAGAAACACAATGGTGAAAACTATAGATATCACTTTGTCATGCGTATCTCAAAAGTTATTTCCTAAAAACAATTCCGCGATTTTTTCTCTCTCGAATGCCTCAAGTTCGATGGCCCCTGAGCTAACTATTGACCTGATATGGAATCTGATGAGCTCCAGCGACAGAAAATTCAATTATCTTTCGGATGCTTTTTTCGCTCGTCGCTTGCTCTTTTTGTTTTCAAGATATAGACCGTTTTTGGTAAGGACAAATACGGCCGAATTTTTAGCTTTGTCGACCTCTGGTGACCTCAATAATGACCTGACCTAAAACATGACCTTAGTACTTTCATTAGACCTTGTTTCGAGCTATCTAACGTTTTTTTATGTTTGTCGCTATGTTGTATGGTTTTTGAATTATTAGAGGGGCGGGTATCCCCCCCCTGTCGGTTCGAAGTTGGCGCGGACCCCGTCGGTGCGCGGGTTAACAATTTCAGTTGCACGCACAAGGCTCCTTGAAGGTCCCAGCAGCAATACAATGGAGAAGAGTCAACGCGAAACGTCGGGCCCTTAACATTTTACGTTGCGCCGATGGCTCACGTTTGTGGCAAATTACATTGCAAACACATAAATTCGAGGTAATTCACTGACGTATAGACTGTATAGACTATGGTATGTGGAGGCGCTTTACGCGAAACGATCCAAGGGGTTTGCAAGGGGTTTGCGATCTCAGTTTGCAAAGACAACTTCTGAAAACAGCAACGTATAAACTTCAGGCGAACATTTTGAGCGCTCACGGGCTTATCAAGTAGCTTGTCTTAGTGTATGGCCACTGGCATTTCGAGCAGGTCGGGGGGGAGGTCATGCCCCAAACCGCCCGAAATCGGCCAACACAAATTGACACATTTCCTGATTTTAACAGAATAATGAAGCAATTTAACCAAGGGAATGTTCACCATCAAAATTAAATACGAAACAATTTCGGTCATCTTTGGCTCAGGTCAAAATTGAAGTCATCAGAAGTCATCAAAGGTCAAATTTGACAATTTTTAGAGTTTGCCCAACAGACCTCAAACACCTCGAGAACTATACTAGCCAGGAACAAACGAGAAAACAAATTCGAAAAGGTAATTAAAAATGAAATCGCTAACGTATCCCCATTTTTTATTTTGTGATCAGGTCAATAGTTTAGGCTCTAGAGGTCAGCAAAGCCAAAGGTCACACTGACTGTATATTATCAATAACCTTTTCGTTAATAAATTTGAAAAACTACTTGTTTTACTTTTACTTTACTGAAAAACTAAACGCAAGGCGGCAATCGAAAGCTCACAATGAGATGAATCTCAAGCATACTCAACAATGTCAAAGTGAGGTCAAATGTCAGGTCACGGTCAGGTCAAGGGTCGAAATCGACGTATTTGTTTATTTGTTTATTTCCTTTCATCGCCAGCAGTCATACTCCACTGACAGGCGTATTTGAGCTTATGGGCCACATTTTCCATCCAAAGCCTTCGATTACGACCATAATCACCTAAAGTGCTTCCCAAGGTATGATACACATCCCGCATGACTTAAAGTGATATTTTTGGCCAAGGTCAAGGTCAAGGTCAGGTTACAAAAGGTCACTATGCTTAAAATATCTACGAAAGTCAAGCAACACATGTTTTATGAGTTATTTTCCACGTAGAATTCGATAGTGATAGTCATTTTACCACCTGACTTCATTTACGTGACGTTAATGTCAAGTTCAGGTCAAGTTCAGGTCACTGAAGGTCAAAATTTTAAACTGATAAATATAAATAGCGAAGGCATGTTGCTAGACCAGTTTTGTCTCAGAAGCACATTGGTGCAATTTATTTGTCTGTATCTCGTCAGAAAATGTGTTTTTGTTGTTGTAAATATGATGTCATGAGTTGTCCGCCCCTGTAGCTCAGTTGGGAGAGCGCCGGGCTTCTGACCGCATCCGGTAGTGGCAGTCCGGGTTCGAGTCGCTTCGGCGCTCGCTATTTGTCCCTGACTGGGATGGCCTGTGGCCGTTGGCAGCGGTCGCACTCAAGGTCAGGTGACATCAGAGGGCGGGGCAGACCGTGTCCAGGTATGTCGGGCACGTACAACTTTCGCTTCTAAATTCTGCCGGACGCCAGGAATTGCTTGATCGGGTGGTGGGGTCAGGGCCTGCGCAACAAGCTATGCTTAGCGCGGGGCCTGCCCTCGGAAATCCATCCTTTCAAAAACATTCGGACTAAATTTATTAAAAAACAAAACAAAAATAGTTACCCATACTTTAGATGCCATACGTCAGTCAAAAATGGTGATATCAATCTGAAATTTGGTAGTTTCCCATAGGTGGTTCTCGATTGACACGGAGGTGACCTCTATTGACATATGTTCCGGCCTTTTGAATATCTTTGAAAAATGCGATTTTGTGGGCATTTTCCACAACAAAAAAAATTGACATTTTCGGAGTAAAAACACAAAAGTTTCCAAATTCAAAGATGGACAGTTTGTAGCCCTTGCAATTTACTATATTTTGGCGTTTTTCGATTGCATTTCGCTTTAAATATGGCATTTCTACGGCCTGGAAAAATTTAGCTGATTTTGGTGTAAAACTCGTGTGTAGTGACGTCACTAAATTCGATACTAGAGGCCGCCAATGCGATCGGGACATTGCCATGGGGTCAAAATCGTAATTTGTTTTTACCCCCTGGGGGTTTATGTTCCCCCTCAGGATTGGCGGCCATTAATGGATTTTGGGCCGCAGTATCGCGCTCGTGACCTGCGAGTAGCAAGTCTGTGTCACCAATCGTGTGACCTGAGAAGGCGAGAAAAAAAATGATGGCGCCCACGTTTTGGCACTTGGCACGTGCCACGTGCCACGTGCCATCGATTGACCCGAAAAATGGTACCATCATCTGTTCCCCGTTTTGCCGCATCGAACGGTGCGACCCGCGTCGAAATCGGCCCGGCCGTTTGGGCTCCACGTGCCAATATACACGGTAGTCCGTCAGAAAGGTCCGTGACCTTTCTGACGATATGCTCCGTGACCATGTGTCCGGGGCCATATCACAGCATGGGTGGCTCACGGCCAAACAGCTGGTGGCTTACCACACAGTGTGCGCAGTTGACCGGACAATCGTGTCAGGCCAGCCGGAGAGCCTCCTACAGACAATCGGACCGCGAACCCGCCAGCGGCACAACCACAACACCAGAACAGGGACATTTTCACCCTCCCATCTATTCGTGTGGAGGCAGGGAGTCTATTCGTGTAGAAACATTTGTTATCGCGGTGTGTCACTGATGCACGACATGCACGTTGAGCCTGGCAAACGATCTTTTCGGGCCAATGTAAAGCGATTTGCCAAGTCGCTTTAGGCTATGTAGGTATGGATGCGAATCAGTGAATGTGTGTGCATGCGTGTGCGTTTAGTGTGATCCAATTTCCCCATTGTTTTACCTATTCAACGTGAATGAATGAAAAGCCAACGCCATTCTGGACCTCACTTGAATACATATGTTATGTCCGACACACACACACACACACACACACACACACACACACACACACACACACACACACACACACACACACACACACACACACACACACACACACACACACACACACACACACACACACACACACACACACACACACACACACACACACACACACACACACACACACACACACACACACACACACACACACACACACACACACACACACACACACACACACACACACACACACACACACACACACACACACACACACACACACACACACACACACACACACACACACACACACACACACACACACACACACACACACACACACACACACACACACACACACACACACACACACACACACACACACACACACACACACACACACACACACACACACACACACACACACACACACACACACACACACACACACACACACACACACACACACACACACACACACACACACACACACACACACACACACACACACACACACACACACACACACACACACACACACACACACACACACACACACACACACACACACACACACACACACACACACACACACACACACACACACACACACACACACACACACACACACACACACACACACACACACACACACACACACACACACACACACAATACATATATAAATATATAAATAAATATACAATATAATATATATAACATATACTACTATATATATATATATATATATATATATATATATATATATATATATATATATATATATATATATATATATATATATATATATATATATATACATATATATATATATATATATATATATATATATATATATATATATATATATATATATATATATATATATATATATATATATATATATATATATATATATATATATATATATATATATATATATATATATATATATATATATATATATATATATATATATATATAATATATATATATATATATATATATATATATATATATATATATATATATATATATATATATATATATATATATATATATATATATATATATATATATTAATATATATGATATATATATATATATATATATATATATATATATATATATATATATATATATATATATATATATATATATATATATATATATATATATAT